>JAKVIS010001362.1:0-35296 GCA_033119425.1 Bufotes viridis
GCCCCGAAGCAGCTGCTTCCCCTGCTTCCCTGGTAGCTACGCCACTGATAAAATTATAGGTGACACATTCCCTTTAAAGGGTTTCTATCACCAGAATTAACCCTATTAAACTGGCTGACATTAGCGATGTGCTAATCTCAGCAGACCCTAACTATACTATCTTTATGCTTACGGATGCCCAGGTTACTGTACAATTTTAATTTTGATGATATGCAAATTAGCTTCTAGGAGCAGGGGGGCGTTGCTCCTGCTCCTAGAGGCTCCGTTCTCCCACCTCAAGTCACGCCCTGCCATCCTTGATTGACAGGGCCAGGCTGCATTTGTCTCCTCCTGCCAGCCCTGTATGCTGGGACTGCGCAGGGACAAGATTTATCCAGTGCACAGGGCCGGCAAGAGAAGACGAACGCTGGCCCTGTCAATCAAGGACGGCAGGGCATGACGAGGTGGGAGAACTGAGCCTCTAGGAGCAGGAGCAACGCCCCACCTCCCCTCCCCCTGCTCGAAGAGGCTAATTTGCATATCAGCAAAGTTAAAATTGTACAGTAACCGGGGAATCCATAAGCATAAAAATAGTACAGTTAGGGTCTGCTGACATTGGCACATCGCTAATGTCAGCCAGTTTAATAGGGTTAATTCTGGTGACAGAAACTCTTTAAGCCGACAGATGCTGATGTGGTAACTACTCTTTATATTTAGGAGCTGGCAGAACTGATAGCAGAGGACAGTCTACTTGGTGTTCCCCTTCTGGTTTTTGCTAATAAACAAGACTTATTGACTGCTGCTCCTGCCGCTGACATTGCTGCTGGACTGAACCTGCACACCTACCGAAACCGTACGTGGCAGATCCAAGCCTGTTCTGCACTCTCAGGAGAAGGGATTCAGGTAATGTACTGCTAGCAATCACTTGTTTGGCGCTGTTTATTATGTATGTACTAGGATTAAAGCCCACCTCCTCCATTTGGAGAACAGGGATCCCCTGACACTTGTTCAGAAACCCAAGGTGGCTAGAGGAGACAATTTCAAGTCTGCTATTGACTTCAATATAAAGTTCAACCACTTAATCTCTTCTACTAGTCTACTGGTAAATGGGGGTCAGGGGACCCCTGTTCTTTCAGTAAGTGGGGTCCCACCTATCAGATCATCATAGCATATCTGCCATGATTAACAAAGGTGGGAATCCCCCTTTAGTTTACCAGGCTGGTTAAAATGTAGTCTTAAAATAAAACTGTGTCTCCTATCTTTTCAGGATGGAATGAATTGGATATGTAAAAACATCACTAGAAAGAAAAAATGAAATGGCTGCTTCATAGAAGACCATCCAAAGCTAAATCGACTAATAAAATTATAATAACAAACTATATGGATACAGGATGAGGGTGTGCATATTATTGGTCATGCAAAATCAATAAAGTGACTATTGTGCCCACTGTACCTTACAACATCTGTCCATGCCCCTCATAAACCTGTTCAGCTAGTGCTAAAGAGAAGCGCTATACTAATGCTTCTCAAGCTCTGGGGCGCCCTCAGTTGTTGGTGAGGTCCAGCTGGGTGGCAGAAATGTCCCAGGCTCAGAAGAAACATTTTAGGAAAGGTTGAGGTAACTTTTAAAAATGTTGGCACGACCTAGGCATCGTGTTCTGGCTTGGTGAGGCTCAGGAGAAAAAGGCTGAGAAGCTGTGGTTTAGATAGGATAAATATAATGACCTTGATTTCATATAATGGAAGTCATTGAAGTGGTTGTCCAACCAAAAAAAAGGGGGCGCTTAAAAAATAAAAAGAGTCACGCATCTTCCCACTGAGCCAGTACCATGGTTCCATCACTGCCAGAATCAGAAGAGAACTGGAAGGGATAACTAGTACAGGAACAACACGTCACTGCAGAGGCTCAGCAGCCAGGTGCCATTCTTCATTCATTTCATTGGTCATGTGAGTGGAAACGGCGTGTCAGCACTTCTTACAGTTCCCTTCCAGGCAGGGAAGGGAGCATCAGTGCTGGATCTGCAGGACCTTCAGAACATTCATTTCAAAGCTACATTCACACCACCGTATGTGTTTTGCGGTCCACAAAAAAAAAACAACTGATGACGTTCTGTATGGCATCCGTTTTTTTTGCGGATCCATTGTAACAACGCATATTCTTGTAAGCAAAAATAGGACATGTTCTATCTATTTTGCGGGGCTACGGAACGGACATATGGATGCGGATAGCACACATGTGCTGTCCGCATTTTTTGCGGACCCATTGAAATGAATGGGTCTGCATCCTATCCGCAAAAAAAAAAAAAACAGAACGGACATGGAAACAAAATACGTTTGTGTGAAAGTTCCAAATTTTATTAATTAATTAAATCGTGAGCTAATTAATATCGTACTGTATAGAAAAAGACACAACAAAACAATTGGTACTCTAATCTTAAAGGAACTGTCCATGTTTTTTATCTTGATCAATTTCTGATCGCAATATCTAATCGCACCCCCACCAATTAGCAGCTCTGCAATAGCTCTAACGCTGGAAAAAGGCACCAGAACTACACAGCTCTGTCCATTGTGTAGAGCTGGTGACTGCAGTGCTGCTCCAATTCACCTCAGTGACAGCGACAGTAACCAGCTCGGTTCACTAAACAATGGATGGAGCTGTGTAGTTCTGGCGCCTACTTTCAGTGCTGGATTGATGGGGATGCAGGCTGTCAGACCCTTTCTGATCAGATATTGATGGCTATCCATAGGATAGACTATCAATATAAAAATCCAGAACAATCCCTTTAATGGGGTTGTCCGGATTCAGAGCTGAACCTGGACATATCCCCATTTTCACCCAGGCAGTCCCCCTGACTTGAGCATCATTTGAGCTCTCATTTGCCCTGCGCTAAATCGCACAGGGCAAAGGCATTTTTTGGAGATCTGGTTACGTACCAGGCTCTCCATGGGGCTGCCAGGAAACCCGGTGACGTCACCGGCACTGATGGGCGGGCTTTAGCGCTACCCTAGCCTGTAAAATGGCTAGGGCAGCGCTAAAGCACGCCCATTAGAGCCAGTGACATCACCGAACACACTGCCGGGCGGAAGCTTCTGCAAGGCAGTGTGTTATTGTAAACAAAAGAGCCCTTGCCCTGCGCGATCTAGAGCAGGGCAAGGCAGCGCATCAGAGCATGAGATGCTCCAATGCCAACATCAGAGGGGCTGCCTGGGTGAAAATATTCAGCTCTGAACCTGGACAACCCCTTTAAGCTAAGCTATTTGGTCATGAAATAAGAAGAAGTTGCTTTATAATATAAACCATCAGTCTCTTAGAATAGGATTACATACAATCTCAGGCAGATATGATATTCAATGATGTGACATTCTATCCGTCCTCATTATTAGTCAATAGGCAATAATGGTGGGTTGCCATCATTTTTTAGCTGTCCTACTTATGGGTAACTTAAGACACAGTCAATGACAAAATCAGATGCTTACCCCTTTGTGGAGATCCACTAGAACAGTGTGTGGCATGCATTCTCATATAATACTAGAATTTCTAGAATGAGGAGAGGAATTTGGTAGCAGGGCGCCAGATCTGGAATATGAACCAACAGTAAAAAAAAAACAGAAGCTAATGTTGCACACAGTACTCACTTCCTCATCCACCTTTTTATCACCAATGCTCTGAGAGCACCCCTCCAGTTCTTGTTCAGAACCCAGAAGCAATGTTGTGTCCTACGAGCACATGAACGCTGCAGGGGTCATGTACTGGAGTTACTGGTATCACCACTGAGGCCTGTGACCAGCTACTGGTATTGGTGCCCATACACCAGATATGGAAACAATGGACAGCGGCTGTATTCATACCCATGTAGCGGTCTCATGATTTTGCGATGTGGCCGCTGCATAGGGTGTTCAAGGCCGTCTCCTCTTCTGTGCTGGTGCTGAATAAGTCCACTTCATGTGCAGAATACATTGAGCTACTATTCGGCCCCTGCAGATAGGAGAAGGCAGCCTGAGACAGCTGAGAGAGCAGTCACACCAGTAAATCATGTGAATGTCACCATCTTAGGTTCTATAGATGCAGAGACTGCCATGTCCATCACAGCAGAGTTCCTTCAAGTGAGGATTTTACATAAGGAAGAGCTCATTCACACTTTTGTGACACTAGTTGATGACATGTTGGGGCACGTTATTCTATTTATTATAATGTGGCTAACTCCTTTAGAGCTGAGAGCAGCTGACAGTACCTGCTTTAAAGAGATTATTCCAGGTGGGCCGATGGCCAGAAGGTCGCCCAAGCCCTCCTCACTACTGCTGGCTCAGTACATAATGATCTGATGCTCTCAAGGTTAACTAATGCTGGAAGCATCAGGTACTTATATATTATATAGCTATCCTCAGAATGATGATACAGTTGACTACGACTGCAGGGCATGGAATCCCATGGCCTACTGCCCTCATAGAACACATGTCACTATATGAGGCAGTGTACAAATTGTGCAAGCTTCTCAGACCACAGGCTGGAGAAGGCCTGTGGTCTGCACCGGAGATGGCAACTTGGAACGGGACTCAGGTATTTTATCTTTTAATTTCCTTGAACACTTGGGGAGCATACTATAGGGGGTACTAAAGAGGTCATTAGTAGGGGAAATCCAGGCAGCATGCTGAAGGTAGGGTTGGGTTGTTGCTGTGGGCTGCATCTCGCCTCCTAAGCCCCCTGCTTCATATCTTAATTAGAGACAATTGGCAGGAGAAGGATAGAACTTTGCAGCTTCTTGGACAATATATTGTGCTGCACTGTGGCATTTGGTTCTGCTGAGGCAGTATTTTGTGCTGCACTGTGGTATTGCTGATCTCTTGTGTTGGGATTGCCTACATGTGTTGTCCTATCTTCTAACAATTTAGACCCACCTACACAAGGGGCTGCTTTTAGGCTTTTTTTTCCAGGGCCACCAAGTTCCCTGGTCTAACCATAGATTAGATTATAATAGGCAGCTGGTTAGACTGTTTCACGCAAGAATGTTTAGTCTGATGGAGGCTCCGATGCAGATGTGAATAAAGACAATATAGACTTCACATCAGCACTAATGGTTTATATTGTTCTGTTCAGGAACAGAAAAAGAGGAAAAAACATTTCAGCTATTACTGTTTTCAGTGGTGTAATATTAGCATCGGATAGGGTCAGTCTGATTTTGTTCTGTTATTTATCTTTTATTTTTGGATGGAGAAACCTGTAGGATCATGGAAACATGACAGAAAGGAGCTTTCTGGGGTTTTTTGACATTGAAGTCAGTAGTAAGTAGATTAGTGCTTGCTCACCTAATCCCCTCTGTACCTAGTTTTGCGGTTGATTAACACCACGATCCAGACGTTTACCATCATCTGGATCATGGCACCAAATAAGATGCACCAAACACACACAAATAAGATGGTATTTTTGTTCTGCCAAACATGATAAGGGGTCATTTTATGTACTGGCACACATTATAAGGGGGTTTTCTTGTACAGTCACACATTATAGGGGGGAAGAATTGGCGTAGCTATAGGGGGTGCAGAGGTAGCAGTCGCTACCGCACCCAGGAGCCTGAGGGGGCCCAAGACCCTTGTGCCGCATAAGAAGACACACAAAGCACTAAGGGAAGGGGGGCCCAAGCTGAACTCTTGCACCAGGGCCCATGAGCCGTTAGCTACGCCCCTGGGGGAGTATTACTACTGGGGACACTATGGGGGCATTATTACTTCTGGGGGCAAAATGAGGGATAGTGGGTGCACTGTTACCACATAGTTCACCCTGGCAGAGAATTATTATTATTGGTGGGACTTTTGAGAGGACTGTGTGGGAGCACAATTATTTTTAAAGGACACTCGGTTTACAGCACTATATGTTTCAGGGACACTATTTTCTGGGCACCGTTATTTTTATGCAGTATGGTATTGGGAAGCACAGTGGGCACAGTATTAGAGGTGGCAGGATTGGGTGTTCAGAAGGTAGGTGAGGAGGATTGAAAAGTAGTTGTCAAACTCTGCAGAGGCAAGAGAAGTCTGAAAGAAATAATCATGGTAGTCTGGTCTGAATGGAGAAAATAAAGAAAGAGAACGTCTACACGTCACTGGATGTAAGAGGTATGTGGTGCTGTATTCTCCTGTATGTTTTGTAGCTCTGTATGTAATGTTTTCCATGTATGTTTTTAACAGTAGGGCTTGAGAGAAAGGGTTAGGTTAAGAAACTGGCATTTTTGCATTTCAGTTTTCAGCTCAGGGCCAGCAGAAAGGCTAGGTGCACCTCTGGCCATATGGGGCAATAGTTCAATAGATCATATGCTGCAATATAGAATGCTAAAAATAGAAAAGTCATACTTGCCCATGATGTATTGTTTAATCCATGAATCCTGGTCCGCACATGGAAAATGGAAGGCTCGTGGATGCAGCAGGTGACCAGCAGTTGATCCGGCGTACCTATAAAAGACAGAAAGAAAAGGTTAGTAACTTAGTGCGCATTCACTGAGCAAAAGAAGAAAAAAATCAGACATGTGCTGCAACTTCCCGTAGAGAATCTACTTAAACAGCTGAAACTGCAGAAAACTGCTGAAGACTGGTTAAAAAGATGTCTTGCCTCCGACATTATCACTCCGTTGGAGATGCCTCTTCATGAAGCAATCGGTGACCTCAGAGGTCATATGTAAGATACTCACATCGTGATGCCAGGCACTAGTGGGGTGCACAATGTTTTAATCGAGGAAGAGCCACCGATGAAGAGAACTAGGAAGTCAAGGAAAGCCTACACCCCACCTCCAGACACCGATAGAGACAAGAAGAAAACTCACAAGATCTCCAGTGATGCGGGATGTTGGTGGAGGAGCGCAGGAGAAAAATCAGAAGACAGTTCCCCTGTTTCACGTCGGATGACGCAAGAAAAAATAAACAAACGTCCATCTTCAACTGCTGGAGCGGGTGAGAAGTAGAATGCCTTTAGGAGGATCAGTGATCGCTTTGAGCAGCGCACAGGGTATATACATTACTATGCTGATACACTGTAAGGTCAGAACATTCCATCACCGGATTACACACAGCTATGTAATGACTTTATGTCATTTCTTCAAAACAAGAAAGCAACTCATAACACATCAAGGAATATCTCTGAAGTTTGGTCAAAAGATAAAGATCAGAATACTCCTGATAATTGTGCGCCTGTTAATTTTGTTACCCCTTCATCTTCTCTTGATAACAAGACTGATAGTCTCCATTCAGTAATTTTACCTATTGCGAGAAACATGACTGTCCTGTTTCCCCACTGGGATTTCATTTATCACAACAAACAAAGAAAAAAAATTGGATGAAGAAAACAAAAAAAATGGATATATAACAAATCCTTTCATTCATGGATTCATTCATTTTGTATATATGCGGCGGTTTTAGGTTAAAAACTCCCACACCTATCCAGTGGATTATTTCACCACATGTACACCATATTAGAGGCTTACTGTAATTTCGGTGGATCTGCATGCTGTTCATATTACAAAATGTTCCATTAAAAAGTGGGTTTTCAATTTGAAAATAAATTCTACTACAATAATGCATTGCCCATGGAATTTACATTCTCATGTGTTTACTTCAAGGCATTTGCAACATTCCTTGAATAGATGATAGAAAATCATACGGTAACGAATGGCGTCACCCATTATCTAGATGTTTTTTTATTTATTGGTAACTGTTGACATACATTAAATGCATTTAGACAGATTATGAAATATTTCAACATCCCACCGTATTACCCACTAAAGGTCCTTTCACACTGGCGTTTTTGTTTTCCGGCATAGAGTTCCGTCCTCAGCGCTCTATGCCGGAAAAATCCTGATCAGGATCATCCCCATGCATTCTGAATGAAGAGAAATCCGTTCAGGATGCATCAGGATGTCTTCAGTTCAGGACCGGAACGTTTTTTGGACGCAGCAAATACCACAGCATGCTGCGCTTTTTGTTCTGTCCAAAAATCCAGAACACTTGCCGCAAGGCCGGATCCGGAATTAATGCCCATTGAAAGGCATTAATCCGGATCCGGCCAGATCCGACGTTTAGCTTTTTCTCAATGGTTACCATGGCAGCCAGGACGCTAAAGTCCTGGTTGCCATGGTAAAGTGTAGTGAGGAGCGGGGAGCAGTATACCTACCATCCGTGCGGCTCCCGGGCGCTCAGAGTGACGTCAGGGCGCCCTACACACATGGATCACGTGATCGCATGGATCACGTGATCCATGCGCATGGGGCGCTCTGACGTCATTCTGGAGCGCCCAGGGAGCCGCACGGACTGTAAGTATACCGCTCCCCCGCTCCCCACTACTACTATGGAAACCAGAACTTTAATAGCGTCCTGGCTGCCATAGTAACCTCAAAGCATTTCGAAGACTGATCAGGATCCTGATCAGTCTTCTAATGCTTTCAGGCGACCTGCGTTCTGACGGATCCGGCGGGACGGAAGTGCCTGCCGGATCCTCAGAACGCAAGTGTGAAAGAGGCCTTACAGACTGTTTTTTTCTAGGCATCACAATAGACGCTAACGAAATTACATTTTGTTTACCAGATGTAAAAATGAATAACACTGAAATACTGTTATATGAGTCCTGAGTAAAAAGAAATCTATTTTAAGATCTGCATTAGGTTTACTAATTTTCATATGTGGCGTGATACCCATGGGCAGAATTTTCTCTAGTCACTTCTATTCTTCAACAAAAGGCAAGACCTTCCTTTATCCACACATCAGATTAACATCCAAGTTAAAAGATGGTTTAAATATTTGGCTACAATCCATATATCCAACAATATCCAAACAATATAGCAAGAAGAGTTTATTAGCTCTGATTGCTTAAACCTATTCACTGATTCTTCAGGGTCTATAGCCTACAGTGCCTTTTTTTTTACAGCCATGGTCAGCTGAAATTTGGCCCCATTGGACATCTAATGGTATGACAAAATATATTACTCTAATAGAATTGTTTACTGTTATTGTTGCAATTTCAGGTCATCCGATAATAAAAGTGTCGTAGTTGGCATTAACTGCCTGATCTCTAAATCCGATTCAGTAGTTAAATTATTAAGATACCTGGGTTTATTATGTCTTAATGACAATATTTGGATTAAGGCAAGATATATTTCAGGTAGTAATAACATTTTAGCGGACTGTTTATCTTGCCAGTTCCATCTATTCAGGACCTTAGCGCCAAATGCCAACCAGAAAGGAACACCATGGCCACAACACCTCTGGAATTTAATTTAGGATTGATTCACGGCCTAATTAAAAAATCATTGGCGGAAAAAACAAGGGCTGAATATACAGCTGCGCGGAATGTTTGGAAACAATTATTTTATTCCATTAATGTCCACCTTCTGAATAACTAATTTTGGGTATTGTTAAAATATATTTCCCCATTGGATCAAACTTTCATTTGACACAATTTGTAAAAAACTGAGTGGGATCTCATTTATCCTTAAAATCGGTGGATTAAACCCATTACTACAAATTTCCATATATCTCAGAAATTCATGAATGGAGGAGGCCATTTTCCTTAAGGTTATTGTTTAAGCTAATTTTAATCTTACCTGAAGTTTGTTATTTTTATAATCAAGAACCTGGTGCCTCTTTTTCAATTGCGTTCTTCAGTGCCCTCAGACTAGGTGAACTCAGTGCAAGTAAAAAAAAATCCATTTCACCTTTATTAATAAACCATGTAGTGGTACGTAATAATTTTCAATTTATCCTGATTAGCAAATCTAATACAGGCCAAAATGGCTTGGGTAAATGGATTAGGCTAAATAAAATCATTAAAGGGGTTCTCCGGGAATTAAGAAAATGAAAATACGTAAATATTACTTTATTATAAATATATTCACAAATACTTTTTATTAGTTATAAGTGTAAGGCCGATTTATTGGCCTGGGTTTGTGGGCGTGGCGCCGCCGCCCCTTTTAACCACTTCAGCCCCCCTAGCTTAAACACCCTTAATGACCAGGCCACTTTTTACAATTCCGCACTACACTACTTTCACCGTTTATTGCTCCGTCATGCAACTTACCACCCAAATGAATTTTACCTCCTTTTCTTCTTACTAATAGAGCTTTCATTTGGTGGTATTTCATTGCTGCTGACATTTTTACTTTTTTTGCTATTAATCAAAAATTACCGAAATTTTTGCAAAAAAATGACATTTTTCACTTTCTGTTGTAAAATTTTTCAAAAAAACTACATTTCTATATAAATTTTTCTCTAAATTTATTGTTCTACATGTCTTTGATAAAAAAATCCAATAAGTGTATATTTATTGGTTTGGGTAAAAGTTATAGCGTTTACAAACTATGGTGCAAAAAGTGAATTTCGGCATTTTGAAGCAGCTCTGACTTTCTGAGCGCCTGTCATGTTTCTTCAGGTGCTAGAATGTCAGGAAAGTATAAATACCCCCCAAATCACACCATTTTAGAAAGAAGACAACCCAAAGTATTCGCAGAGGGGCTTGGTGAGTTCATGTATCATTTCATTTTTTTTCACAAGTTAGCGGAAAATGACACTTTCTGAGAAAAAAAAAAAAAAAAAAGTTTCAATTTCTGATAACTTCTGGCAAAAAAAAAAAAAAATCTCAGACGGACTCACTATGCCCCTCAGTGAATACCTTGGGGTGTCTACTTTCCGAAATGGGGTCATTTGTGGGGTGTGTTTACTGTTCTGGCATTTTGGGCGGGGCTAAATTGTGAGCCGCCATGTAAAACCTAAAGGTACTCGTTGGAATTTGGGCCCCTTTGCGCACCCAGGCTGCAAAAAAGTGTCACTCATGTGGTATCACCGTACTCAGGAGAAGTAGGGCAATGTGTTTTGGGGTGTATTTTTACATACACCCATGTTGGGTGAGAGAAATATCTCTGTAAATTGTCAACTTTGTATAAAATTTTTTAAAAGTTGTCGTTTACAGAGATATTTTTCACACAAAGTATGGGTATATATAAAAATACACCCCAAAACACATTGCCCTACTTCTCCTGAGTACGGCGATACTACATGTGCCACTTTTGCAGCTTAGATGCGCAAAGGGCCCTAAAACCAATGAGTACCTTTAGGATTTCACAGGGCATTTTTACGCATTTGGATTCCAGACTTCTTCTCACGCTTTAGGGGCCCCTAAAATGCCAGGGCAGTATAAATACCCCACATGTGACCCCATTTTGGAAAGAAGACACCCCAAGGTATTCTGTGAGGGGTATGGTGAGTTCATGTAAAATTTTATTTTTGTCACAAGTTAGTGGAATATGAGACTTTGTAAAAAACAAAATTAAAAAAAACAAAAAAAAAAAATTTCCGCTGACTTGTGCCAAAAAATAAAAATTCTGTGGACTCACCATGCCCCTCACAGAATACCTAGGGGTGTCTTATTTCCAAAATGGGGTCACATGTGGGGCATTTATACTCCCCTGGCATTTTAGGGGCCCCTAAAGTGTGAGAATCCAAATGCATAAAAATGGCCTGTGAAATCCTAAAGGTACTCATTGGTTTTAGGGCCCCTTTGCGCATCTTGGCTGCAAAAAAATGTCACACATGTGGTATCGCCGTACTCAGGAGAAGTAGGACAATGTGGTTTGGGGTGTATTTTTACATATACCCATGCTGCGTGTGAGAAATATCGCTGTAAACGAAAACTTTTTAAATTTTTTTATTCAAAGTTGTCAATTTACAGAGATATTTCTCTCACCCAGTATGGGTATATGTAAAATACACCCCAAAACACATTGCCCTACTTCTCCTGAGTACTGGCGATACCACATGTGTGACACTTTTTGCAGCCAAGATCGCAAAGTGCCCTAATTCCAATGAGTACCTTTAGGAGGGCATTTTTACGCATTTTCTTCTCACGCTTTAGGGCCCTAAAATGCCAGGGCAGTATAAATACCCACATGTGACCCCATTTTGGAAAGAAGACACCCCAAGGTAATCCGTGAGAGGCATGGCGAGTTCATAGAAGATTTTTTGGCACAAGTTAGTGGAAATTGATTTTTATTGTTTTTCTCACAAAGTCTCCCTTTCCGCTAACTTTTGACAAAAGTTTAATTTTTCATGGACTCATTATGCCCCTCAGCGAATACCTTGAGGTGTCTTCTTTCCAAAATGGGGTCACATGTGGGGTATTTATACTGCCCTGGCATTTAGGGGCCCTAAAGCGTGAGAAGAAAATGCGTAAAATTGCCCTCCTAAAAGGTACTCATTGGTTTTAGGGCCCTTTGCGCATCTTGGCTGCAAAAGTGTCACTCATGTGGTATCGCCGTACTCAGGACAAGTAGGGCAATGTGTTTTGGGGTGTATTTTTACATATACCCATGCTGGGTGAGAGAAATATCTCTGTAAATTGACAACTTTGAATAAAAAAAATTAAAAAGTTGTCGTTTACAGCGATATTTCTCACACAAAGTATGGGTATATGTAAAATACACCCCAAAACACATTGCCCTACTTCTCCTGAGTACGGCGATACCACATGAGTGACACTTTTTTGCAGCCAAGATGCGCAAAGGGGCCCTAAAACCAATGAGTACCTTTAGGATTTCACAGGACATTTTTACGCATTTGGATTCTCATGCTTTAGGACCCCTAAAATGCCAGGGCAGTATAAATACCCCACATGTGAACCCATTGTGGAAAGAAGACACCCCTAGGTATTCCGTGAGGGGCATGGCGAGTTTACAGAAAAAAAAAATTTGGCACAAGTTAGCGGAAATGGTATTTTTTTTTTTTTTTTACAGTCTCACATTCCACTAACTTGTGACAAAAAATAAAATTTTGCATGAACTCACCATACCCCTCACGGAATACCTTGGGGTGTCTTCTTTCTAAAATGTGGTCACTTGTGAGGTTTTTGTACTGCCCTGGCATTTTAGGGGTCTCCGCAATCATTACACGTATGGCCAGAATTAGGAGTTTTTGCGATTCTCCTTATATTGACCATACGGGTAATGAGAATTTTTTTCCGTTCAGCCTCTGCGCTGAAAGAAAAAATGAACGTCACAGATTTTTCCATTCACATTGATCAATGTGGATGAAAAAATCTCTAAAAAATGTGCAAAAAAAAGAGGGAAAAGCTATAAAGCTGCGATCGCTAAGGGACCCTAAGGCCTCATTCAGCGTCCGCAATTCTGTTCCGCAAAATTTTGCGGAACAGAATTGTGGATACATTCAATTCTATGGGGACAGACTTTGTCCCGCTCGGATCCATAATTGCGGATCCGTAATTGGAAGATCCGCAAAAGTATAGAACATGTCCTATTCTTGTCCGCAATTGCGGATAAGAAAAGGCATTTTCTATATAGTTCTGGCAATGTGCGGATCCGCAAAATGCGGAAAGCACATTGCTGGTGTCCGTGTTTTGCGGATCCGCGGATTTGCGGATCCGTGGATCCGCAAAACACATGCGGACATCTGAATGAGCCTTACAGGGGTGATCAGTGACAGGGGGTGACAGGGGTGATCAGGGGGTGACATGGGAGATCAGGGGTTAATCAGTGACAGGGGGGTGGTGGTGGGGGGGTTGTGTGGTGATTGGTGCACTTTGATATTTTTCTCTGGTGGTCCCAAGCAAAGGGACCACCAGAGAAGCGGGCAGCAAGCAGATCAGACGCTGTTCACAGAACAACGTCTGATCTGCGATTTTTTCTGCCATATACAGCCTGCCAGCGCACGATCGGCGCTGGCAGGCTGTAGTATAACTACATGCGAGCGCGCCGATGGCGCGCATTGCGCATGTGCGGGCGCGTCCTCGCGTCATCTCGCGTCTCGCGAGATGACGCCTAGATGCGTCGGATCAGAAGAGCCCGGCCGCCGCGAGAACGCGATCCTGCGTGCGGCGGTCCGGGAGTGGTTAAGCATGGCTGCGCCCTCCCCTCGTGGTACGGCATTCAGCTTTTTTCGTACCTTGGAGCGAGCGGCGTCCTGTTGGAGCAAGCGGTGTCCGATCGTAGCAAATTCCTCCCGGTCCCCAGCATCAATTCTTGTCTTACGCCCGGTCTTCGTTTTCCCACGAGGTATGTTTGCTGCCACGTTAGCAGCCCTCCTCAAATGTCCGGTCGGTGGGGGTCGGTTCCCTTAGGTGAGGGGGGACACCCCCGCACCGGGTTTCGGGCAGCCAGGAAGCAGCTCGGTCTCCCCCGGCGCACCGCTCTCCAGCCGGCAGGTCACGGCTCCCCTGCTGCCAAGAAGGGGAGCGCCCTGCACTGGAGTCCGTGCTGGGAGCCGGGTCTGCCTCCCACGCGGCGCACGCTCGGGCACAGGGGAGAGCGTATCCCCGTCCGTCGGCCCAATCACCGCAAATGTCTGGCATGGGCCGCCGTGCCTCTAGCTAGGTAGGTTTCTTGGGGCGCACGCTAGTGTAGGTTGTTGTCTAGTTCGTCTTTGGGTGTTGAGGGGCCAGGACCTGCAGTCTAGTGGAAACGTTTTGATCCCGGGTTCAGACCTGAGCGTACCAAAACGCGCGTAACCGCGCGTTTTACAGCGCGTTTTTAGACAATTGGTAACGCGCGTAAACCGCGCGTTCGCGTGGTTGTCCACTCTTCCGACAATCTCAATACGTGCCTCAACGCCCAAAGAAAAAAAAAGAAAAAAAAAAAAAAAAAAAGCTCATGTTCTTGTTTTTTGCGCTGGGCGTTTTCAGCGCGTTCGTACGCGCTGAGAAACGCTGTAGTGCGTACCAGGGCCATTAGAAAGCCATGGGTTTTACGTGTTGAGCGTTTTGCAGCGCATTTGTGTGCGCTGTAAAACGCGCAAGTGTGTATTTAGGATTAGAGTGTTTTCCTATAGACACCATGTGTTTATAAAAAAAAAAAAAGGAACAATTCAAATTAATCGTTCATTACGCCTACCTCTTTATTCGCAGTACGAATCAGCCTCTCGTAGGTCGTGCCAGCCTTGTCTACGGTTCTTGAACGTTCAATCGTTTTTCTTTTTCCAGGTGTGAGCTCCGCTTCCCGAGTCGGTCCAGAGTTTGGTTCTAAGCCAGGTAGTGGGGGAGAAGTCTCGCTGGGGGGGTAGTGCGCAGTGGCGAGTTTCTCTATCTCATTCACGTTCCTTCGTTCAGGTCTCTCCCTCGGCTACTGGACAGCTTCCCGTTATTTCCTCTGTCTTTATTAGCTTCCGTGTCTTGTAAGCTCGTGGTTTCTCTGCGTGTTTCTACTTGGTGTCGGTTCATTCCTCTTCTCCACGGTTCCCCCTCGCCCACTTTTCCGCGTTTCGGTACACAGGTGTGGTTTCGGTTGTTTCCTCACGTGGCCCCGCAACTGTCCCCACGTGCCGGACCGTGTTCTGCTGACCGTTCGCATTCTGTCTTCCAGCGAGTATGTCCCACGCCTCTGACATTGTGGAACCCTCTGTGGACGAGAATGTGCCGGCCTTGTCAGATGGGGGCAGCGTCCAATCTCTTCGGTCCTGGACCATCCCTAGGCTCATCTCCGAGTTAAATAAGAGGGGTGTCCCTTTCCCGGCCTCCGCCAGGAAGGCGGAGCTGTACCGGCTCCTGAAAGATTCCGTGGCCCCGCGTCAGGACGACGTCCCCCTTACCACTGTGCAGACGTCACTGGCGCAATTCCACGTCATGCTGAACAGTCTCACCTCATCCGTCAATGGTCTTCAGGCGAGAATGGAGTCCTTCGAAGCTCGTAGCTCGGTCACCCCGGGCCCCGTGCCCGATGTTCCCGTCGCCTCGACCTCCGCAGCCGCCAGCGCTCAGGCTATCCCTCCTGTTCCCACCGTCTCACCTTCTCACTTCATCCCTACCAACGTCAGGAAAGACATCCTAGAGGGTAGGGACGTAAACTTAGCTTCCCTGCTGATCGCGTCCAGGGACCTGTCTGAGAGTAAAGTGATCGCTTGCGGTGAGGTCTCAGTGGTCTTAAAGGGCCGTGACCACAGGCTCTACCGCAAACTGTCCATTCCTGAGTTTGTTTTGGCGTTCAGCCTTTTTAGAGATGTTATCTGCTCGGTTAGGCCGGAGCGGAGGGAGGAACTTGACCTCTACCTCTTCCGTGTAACTGAGCTGGGATACAAATACGGTGGCAGCTCATTTTATGACTACCACTGCTCCTTCTCTGCCAAGGCCGCTGCGGCCTTGACTCAGTTTCAATTTGTCACCAACTGGTCCAACCTGGATACAGAGTTGTTCTGCAGGTACTTTGCAGGGTTGAAGGCGCCAGCTTGCTCGCTGTGCCATTCTATCTTTCACTCTGCTGAGTGGTGCCACAAATCTGTCTCCAGTACGTCTACCATTCCCTCCGGACCGTCAGCCGGGCCCTTAGATGTCTTCAAGCCTCCCAGCTCCTTAGACAAACTAGGCAGGCCCATTGTGCAGTTGGGCAAGGCTCAGCTTTGCAATAATTATAATTACGCTTCCTGTAATTACAGCCAGTGCCGTCTTTTGCATGTATGTGTCAATTGCTTCAGGGCCCACCCCAAAACTGCGTGCACATTAAAGTCACTTAAAGCTTATATGAGTGTCGTGAATTCTGCTTCTCTGAGCAAGTGTTTAGAAGGTCACTACAACCCAGGGTTTGTGGAGTTTTTGGTTTCAGGTTTTCAGGTAGGTTTCCACACAGGGTTGATCACAATGCCGGAAAGCACTTATGAGTGCAGAAACTTGCAGTCGGCCGATAAGAATCCCAACGCCGTAGACAGACTGATCAAGCTTGAGCTTGACAAAGGCTTCGTGATCGGCCCGTTTTCTGAACCCCCCTTTCAACAGTGGAGAGTCAGTCCCGTAGGGGTAGTCACGGGCAAGTTTAGCAAGAAAGAACGTCTCATCATAGACCTCTCTGGGCCTCATGGTTCTCCAATTCCCAGTCTCAACTCCCTCATCCCATCCGAGGAAGTTAGCATGAGGTACTCCTCCATAGACCAAGCAATCCCAATCCTCACCCGCCTTGGTCCCGATGCTTCATTGTCCAAAGCAGACATTTCGGACGCCTTCAAGTTGCTGCCTATCATGCCTGCGCTTTGGCAGTGGCACGGCATCAAGTGGAGGGGTCAGTATTATTTTTCCACTAAGCTAACGTTTGGGTCCAAGAGTAGCCCGTGGCTTTTCGATCAGCTGGCCCAGGCCCTCCACTGGATCTTGGAAAACAAGGTCCATTGCGAGTTCGTCATCTATTATCTGGATGATTTCTTGCTTATCGAGAGGCCCGGGTTACCCCCCTTAGGGTTGGGGAAACTGTTAGCCTGTTTTTCTCGCTTAGGGGTTCCCGTTTCCCCCAAGAAGGTTGAGGGCCCCGTCCTCGTCCATCACTTTCCTAGGCATTGAGTTAGGCGCCCACCTTATGTTAGCCAGGTTGCCCGCCGATAAATTAGCTAGGATCCAGGAAGTAGTCCACAGATTCTCCGCCACGTCGGTAGTCACCAAGCTTGAGTTGCAGTCGTTGTTGGGCATGCTCAACTTCGCCATGCGGATTATCCCACAGGGTAGGTCATTCATTTCCCGGTTGTTGTCCCTTCTCGCTTCCGCTCCTAGCCAAGACAGCCCGGTCCGTCTCGACAGCCAGGCACGCGCGGATCTCCTCATGTGGGATCATTTCCTCAGCCACTGGAATGGGGTGTCTTTCTTCATCCCTGAATTGTCCAGTTCATCCCCGGTAGTCTTCTCTGATGCAGCGGCTAGCTCCGGCTTCGCCGCTATTTTTAGCCCCCACTGGGTAGCAGGCGAATCCTGCTGAAATCTCGCTCATACCAGGATTCCTTCAGACCTCTGCCCTGTTTGAGCTGTATCCCATCGTCGTAGCAGCTAGTGTTTGGAGCAGCCAGTGGGGAAACCGCAACGTTTTGTTCGTGACAGATAACTCCGCCGTGGTCGACATCATCACGAGCGGTCTGTCCAAGTCACCGCAGGTCATGAGCCTCATGAGGCGGCTGGTATTCTTATCTTTAATTCACAACTTCCGTTTTCTTAGTTCCCACGTGCCAGGTCCTCAGAATGTGGCAGCTGATGCCCAGTCAAGAGCTAACTTCTCCCTTTTCTTTCAGGTGATGCCAGAGGCAGATGCCGTGGGCGCCACTGTCCCCCCTCACGAGTCTCTCATCATGGTTTAGATACCTACCTGGATGCGGCCCACATCTTGTTAGAGAAATCTCTCTCCCCTAATACGGCCCGTGCCTATCGTACCGGATGGAGTACGTTCTGCAAGTTTCAGGATCTGTGCCCCCAGGGGCAGTCTAGTTTCGTTAAGTATGTCTTAGCTTTCATCGGGTACTGCCACTCTGAACTTCGGCTGTCTCACAATACCGTCAGAACCTACCTGTCCGGGGTGCAGCACGTCCTCTCGTCTAGGCAGCCTGATTGGGACTCACTGTTCTCCGCCCACGCGGTCAAAGCCGCGCTGAGAGGGCTCAGCAAGGTCGGGCCTAGTAATTGGGGTGGCAGACAAGCCGTCACGGGCCGGCTTTTCCGTGACTTATCCGATTCCCTAGACAGAGTTCCTTTCGGGGTTATGCCCAGTCTGGTACTCAAAGCAGCTATTTATCTTGCTTTCTATGGTTTCTTACGGCCCGGTGAGTTTGCACGCTCCTCCGGTAACCCCAGTTTTTTGGCCATCAGTCAGCTGGTCCAGGGCCCCGAGGGTTTCACGCTGCTCCTCAGTGCATCCAAGACCTCTCAGACAGGCCCCCCGGTCGCTATTTCCTATTTCCCCACGTCCCACCGGTGGTGTCCGGTCCTGGTCCTTCGACAGCTACAGGCGGCTTTGGTAGGGCGCAGGCCGGATAGTCCGCTGCTTCCTTTTGGCGAGTCCCCCCTCACTACACGCCAATTCATCTCACATGTCCGGTCCTTAGTCGCATGTCTGGGCGCAGATCCTTCCTCCATCACAGTGCACTCCTTTCGCATAGGAGCTGCGTCCGCCGCGTCCAAGAATCAGGTCCCTGTTCACGTTATCCAAAAGTTGGGCCGTTGGCGTTCTTCATGTTACAATCGTTATATTCCGCATCCCAGATTCGAGATGTCATTGGCTTTTGAGTCATTGGTTTTGTGATTGACTGTGTAATAAATAAACCCTGCCTTACCAGTTTGTGTTTTGCCCTCTTTCAGGCGCCCCGTCTACGGCGCAGTTACGGCACAACACAGACCGCTGGTGTTAGGGTATTGGGTCCCACATTTCTCACTCTGATAGCCACGACCACAAGTGTGATTTATTGGCCTGGGTTTGTGGGCGTGGCGCCACCGCTCCTTTTAAGCATGGCTGCACCCTCCCCTCATGGTACGGCGTTCAGCTTTTTTCACCCGCCCACCCACCCTCTTTTTCTCTCATTACTCAGGTAGAGGGTGCCCTCTTTCAGGCGCCCCATCTACGGCGCGGTTACGGCACAACACAGACCGCTGGTGTTAGGGTATTGGGTCCCGCATTTCTCACTCTGATAGCCACGACCACAATGGTTAATTTTGTCTAGGTAGCAATGATTAGGAGAAACAAAATAGCTGCCGTCCTATTAGAACACACAAAACCAGTCCTAATCACACAGGAGGACAAATTACTTCACAACACTGACATAAAGAGCTGCCTCATCCTCCTCTCCTACTTGTCAGGGATTATGATCCTGAATACAGTTTAATATGATCTTTAGCTGAATCTGTGGTTATGAAGTTCAAGAGGAGATATAAAGTACAGAGAGGACGAACAGACTGTGGTAATGGAGACTGCATACTAGTGCTGTTGCTCATTAGCCACATCTGCTCATAATCCCTGACAAGCAGAGCAGAGAGGTGGATGAGGCAAATCTTTGTCAGTGTTGTGAAGTAACTTGTCCTCCTGTGTGATTAGGACAGGTTCTGTGTGTACTAATAGGACAGCGGCCATTTTGTTTCTCCTAATGATTGCTCCCTAGACAAAACAAGCCATTATAACTAATGAAAGGTATTTGGGAATATATTTATCATGAAGTAGTGTTTAAGAATTGTAATTTTCTTAATTCCTGGAGAACCCCTTTAAGTCCAGTTCATGCATTGTTTAATTGGTTAGATACCGGACCTAAAATAGTAATGCTTTAGACCCCTTTTACACGAGCGAGTTTTCCGCGCGTATGCAATGTGTGACGTGAACGCATAGCACCCGCACTGAATCCTGACCCATTCTTTTCAATGGTTCTGTGTACATGAGCGTTTTTTTTTCACGCATCAGTTCTGCGTTAAGTGAAAAGCGCAGCATGTTCTATATTCAGCATTTTTTACGCAGCACTGGCCCCATAGAAGTGAATGGGGCTTCAGTGAAAAACGCATTGCATCCGGAAGCAAGTGCTTCAGTGCCCTCAGACTAAAAATGGGGCACAAAGATGGTATATTTTTCAGAAATGATACCCAGATTGGCTTTGCATAACCAACAATTTAGTTTCAGGGAGAATATCGTAAAATAATCAATAGACATATGGTCAAGGTATTACGTTACATTGGTAGTTTTTCCTACAAACACATTGATGTTGAAGGATTTCTGATGAGTCTGTATAATGAGGATGCCATCCATCTATCAGATGTGGGATATGACATACTTAGAGCTCATTCAGACAACCGTATGAATGGGTCCATATCATTTCAATTGGGTCACAAAACATGGTGCTGTAGTTCCGTTCCGCGGCCCCGCAAGAAAGATAGAACATGTCCTAGTCTTGTCTGTAATCGCGGACAAGAATAGTCATTTCAATCATAGTGCCGGTCATGTGCGGTCTGCAAAATGCAGAACGCACACAGACGGTATCCATGTTTTGTGGAAACGTAATTTGCGGATCACAAAACACTGCAGCCATCAGAATGAGTCCTTAATGTCGGACTGGAAATGCATGGCAATTAGTGTTGATGCATGGCAATTAGTGTTGATCGAGCACCAAAGTGCTCTGGTGCTCGAGTAGAACACCTCGGTATGCTCAGGTGCTCTACCAAGCACAATGGAAGTCATAGGGAGAACCAGTGCATTAAACCAGGCACCCCCTGCTCTAAAGAGGGGAGGGTGACTGGTTCACAGGAAAAGGTCAGAAATTGATGGAAACACCACTGAAATGGTGGTTTGGGAACATCTGTGAATTTTATAAATGTATATCAAAATAAATTATTTAAAGAGCAACTTTCCCTAGTGTACCTTGAGGATCTACAAAGGGAAAATGATGACCCTGTTTTTTTGTTCAAAGGTGATACCATGAAAATGTCAAATCCAAATTTTTATCCACTTCTGTCCCGTACGCCAGGTATGGACATGTTTCAAGAAATACTAGAAAAAGAGCTGAGTGTTCTTTCCGCCCGCACAGAATCTTGCAAGAAACATTCAAACCTTTCCTTTTCACAAAGGAAGGTTTGGATGAATTACAAAAATGCGATCAGATAGTTATCAAGGTGGCAGACAAAGGGGGCGCAGTGGTGGTGTTAGACAAGCAAACGTATTTTGATCAGATGATGAAGGAGTTGTCTCATCCTCTTACCTACAGGAGACTGGATACAGATCCGCTTAATTCATTTAAGAAAAAATATCAGTTATTAATCAATAAGGGACAGAACATGGGTTTTCTTGACCAAAAATTATCCACTTTCCTGTTGGTTAAGAATCCAATAACTACTATAATGCATGCGTTACCAAAAATACATAAATGCATGGATCCTCCACCACTGCGTCCTATTATATCAGGAATAGGCTGTTTAAATGAACGCCTGGGCCAATGGTTGGACTCTTTGCTTCAGCCATTGGTCAAAAGAATACCGGGTTACTTACGTGACACGGCTCATGTTTTGCGGTCTCTGTATGATGTGAATTGGAGTCATGATTTTTCATGGATTGCAGCTGACGTCGTGTCACTATACCCGTCCATACCACATGAGGTAGCTTCTTTAGCTCCTAAATATTATTTGCATACATATACCTGTCATTCCAACGAGTTTATTGATTACATCCTTGAAGTGATGCAGTATCTACTGACACATAATTATGTTTCTTTTGACTCAAAATTTTTTGTACAAGTGAGGGGAGTTTCAATGGGGGCAAAATTCTCCCTGTCCCTGGCAAATCTTGTCATGGCGTATTGGGAAGAAAGATATATTTATAATGAAAAAAATCATTTTTATGGGGATATAGTCTGGTATGGCAGGTATATTAATGACCTGCTCCTCATTTGGAGGGGTGGGGTATCTGCCATGCCAGACTTCCTTCAATATTTAAATAATAACCCCTATGGCCTCCGCTTCACTAGTCATAGTGACCCAATTTATTTTTTGGATCTCAAACTCGTTGGTAATGAACAAAATATCTCTACGCAGACATACAGAAAAAGTACAGCAGGCAATACCATACTTCATGCCGATAGTCATCATCCCAAACACATAGTGAAAAGTGTGCCAGTGGGGGAATGTATACGTGCCCGCAGAAATTGCAGTTCAGACACCGCGTTTTTTCAGGAGTGCAATAATATTGGCACTAGGTTAAGAGCACGCGGTTACCCACAGTGGATGTTAAACAGAGCTTATAACATTGCACAAAATAAAAACAGACATGATTTGCTGTTTTATAATGACAAACGAGTGCCAAAAAATGACATCCAATCCACTCCATTTTGGAGGAGAGATAAATATAAAAATGACAAACTTCCTACACTGGTACTTGCGCTTAGCAGACAATTTGATGAAATCAGCACTATTGTAAAAAAGTGTTTACCTATCCTTATTGAGGATCAATTTCTGCGCGATACACTTAGGGAGGGTTGCCATATTGTGTCCAGAAGAGCTCCCTCTCTGGGCACTTATCTTTCCCCCTCCTTAATTGTATCGAGGAAAAAATCTTCAGAGACATGGTTGAGCTATACAGG
Source organism: Bufotes viridis (assembly GCA_033119425.1). Classification (NCBI taxonomy): domain Eukaryota; kingdom Metazoa; phylum Chordata; class Amphibia; order Anura; family Bufonidae; genus Bufotes; species Bufotes viridis. The sequence goes on from JAKVIS010001362.1 coordinate 22,795, forward strand.
GTTCACACGATGCGGTAGCCGGAGATGCAAAACCTGCAATTATGTCACTCCTATACAGGAGTTCCACAATGCAGAACACACAGAGATGTTCAAAATGAAGGGTTATATGAACTGCAACACTGAGGGTGTCGTATACATTATACGCTGCACTAAATGTGATTTGATGCATGTTGCGAGCACTTTACGCAAATTCAAAAATAGAATACTGGAACATATGAATTATATAAGTAATCCCTCAGCACTAAATACTTCTAATGTAGCTAGACACTTCATTTCTGCACACAATTTCAGAGTTCAATCGTTCAGTGCATTCGCCCTAGAAAAAGTGAGAAGACCAATACGGGGTGGAGACTATAAAAAAGCTATTTTATTACGGGAGGCATATTGGATTCTGAGACTTAATACCAGAGTACCTAAAGGGTTAAACCTACGCAAGGAGCTTATGTATCTATATAACTGAACAGGTTCCAAACAATGCGTTTTTTTGCCATTTGTTCTTTTAGTACATTTTGTCTTGTTTTTTATTGTATCTTATTGTCATGGTGTAACTATTGAGTGAATTACCTGCAATATTACTGTTACATTATAAAGTTTGCACGTGGATAATTCATAGATTTATGGTTGCCAGCATAGATGTCAGATTCACTTAGTTGATTTTGTACTTGTTGTACTACCAGCAAGTCAGGCACTCAGGTGAAGGTGTTTAACATTTGGGGAGGTCCCTCCCCATTCTAATCAAGAAAGGGAAGTGATACTAGTTGTAACTCACATATATAAACCTACCTGGCTGCGTCACTTGTTGTTCTGACTAAGGACCCCAGGGTCTGAAACGCGTAAATCTTTTACTGCCTGTGGTGTGTTCCTGTACTCATCTTGTCACTTTGAAATAAATGGAAGAAATTTTGCACGAAAATCCATGCAGTGCTGGACGTGTTGTTTTTCATCTGACAATAATACGCACAAAACCCAAGAAAAATTGTTAGGAAACATTTTTTCCTGTATATTTATTTGTATATAAAGTGGAAGTGCTGCCAAAAATGACAAGGAAGAGGTACTCCGATACAACCTGTATATCACATAAAAGAGAGCCTCATTTACATTGTGGTACAATTGTTCAGGTAGTGGGGCTCCTACACTCAAAGCCTATGCACTAAGTGAAAGGGCTGCAAAAATTACAAGGAACCGGCACTCCAATACACCCTTTATTACACATAAAGGAGGGCATCATCAACACCCTTGAAAAATTATGATTGATGGCCGGCTGGTGACCCTCAAAACATTAGGAGCAAGGGCCTGCTGGTGACCCTTTAAAACATTAGGGGCGAGGGCCTGCTGCTGATCTGACCATCTAAAACATTATGGGCGAGGGTCTGCTGCTGAGCTGACTCTGGGAGGCCCAGTTCACACTTCAGTTATTTGGTCAGTGATTTCTATCAGTGATTTTGAGTCAAAACCAGGTGCGGCTCTAAACACGGAACAGGTGCAGATCTCTCTATTGCACTTATCTCTGTGGAGGCTTCACCAGGGGTTTTGGCTCACAATAACTGATGTTAATAACTGACCAAATAACTGGAGTGTGAACTTAGCCTAAAACATTAGGGACAAGTGCCTGCTGCTGATCTGACCATGGAAAAAATTATCGGTGAGGGTCTGCGGCTGAGCTGACCATCTAAAACATTAGGGGTGAGGGTCTGCTGCCGAGCGGACTCTCTAAAACATTAGGGGCGAGTACCTGCTGCTGATCTGACCATGGAAAAAATTATGGGCGAGGGCCTGCTGCTGAGCTGACCCTCTAAAACATTAGGGGTGAGGGTCTGCTGCCAAGCTGACCCTCTAAAACATTAAGAGCAAGGGCCTGCTGGTGACCCTCTAAAACATTAGAGTCAGAGTCTGCTGCTGATCTGACCAGCTAAAACATTAGGGGTGAGGGTCTGCTGCTGAGTTGACCCTCAAAAACATTAGGGGCAAGTGCCTGCTGCTGATCTGACCATCTAAAACATTATGGGCGAGGGCCTGCTGGTGAACCTTTAAAACATTTGGGGTGAGGGTCTGCTGCTGAGCTGACCCTCTAAAACATTGGGAGCGAAGGCAGCCTAATAAGCATGTTGATATGATGGAGGAGGAGAACAAGAAAAGTAAGATTGAACCATATACCCTTTTTTGTGGTGGAAGGGGTGCATGGGAATACAGTGTATTGAATACAACATAAAAGCTACATTTAAAGGGATTCTGTCACGGCATTTGATCCTATAGAGCTGCGGACATGCACGGCTAGATCGCCACTAGCATGTCCGCAATATAGCAGTAGAATAGCTCTGGGTGCTAACTAGCCATGCATGTCCACAGCTCTATAGGGTCAAATGAAGAAATCCCTTTAAAGTGCCTTTATGTTCAGCAGCTTTCCTCTGGTGGAGTAGAGAAGTCAGGGGCAATCCAGGCCTTGTTCATTTTTATAAGTCAACCGGTCAGCATTTTCAGTTGACAGGCAGATGTTATCAGTTATTATGCCTCCAGCAGCACTAAATACCCGCTCTGACAAAACGCTGGCGGCAGGGCAGGCCAGCACCTCCAAGGCGTAGAGCGCCAGTTCGTGCCACATGTCCAGCTTTGACACCCAATAGTTGTAAGGCACAGAGGGATCATTAAGGACACAGACACGGTCTGCTACATACTCCTTCACCATCTTCCAAAATTGGGTGAGGGTGCTGGTGGGGTGTCATAAAACTGTCCCTTGGAGAGTGTTTCCCTGCCTCTGTTGGAACTGCTGTGTGTTCCCCTCATCTCCCCTCCTCGGTTGTCCAAGGAACTACATACTCTGCCGCCTGCGTTGTCAGCTGGAAATTTTTGGAGCAATTTTTTCACAAGAACTTTCGGGTATTGCACCATTTTGCTAGTCCTCTTCACCACAGGAATGAGAGATGAGAAGTTTTCTTTGTAGCGGGGGTCGAGAAGGGTGAACAACCAGTAATAGGTGTTGGCCAAATGCGTATAACGTGAGGGTCACGGGAAAGGCAGCATAACATAAAGTCAGCCATGTGTGCCAGAGTCCCAACAGACAAGACTTGGCTGTCCTCATCAGGAGGATGACTCTCAATCTCCTCATCCTCTTCCGCCCATCCACGCTGAACAGATGGAATAAACCTGCTATGGGTACTACCCTCTATAGTGAAGGTAACCATCTACTGCTCCTCCTCCTCTTCATCCAATTCGCACTGAGAAGACAAAATAAGGGTGGTCTGGCTAACACCCTGTGTATTGTCTTCGCCCATTTCCACCTCTTCCACATACAAAGCGTCCGCCTTCATTCTGAGCAGCGAGTGTTTCAGTAGACACAGAAGTGGGATGGTTACACTGATAATAGCAGCATCGCCGCTCACCATCTGTGTTGATTCCACAAAGTTGTGTAAAACCTCACAGAGGTCAGACATCCATGCCCACTCGTCGCTTGTGAACAGCGGAAGCTGACTGGAAAGGCGACGGCCATGTTGCAGCTGGTATTCCACTACTGCCCTCTGCTGCTCACAAAGCGTAGCCAACATGTAGAACATGGAGTTCCAGCGCATGCTCACGTCACACAATAGTCGTGAGCTGGCAATTGCAAGCGCTGCTGCACCGTTGCAAGACCGGCGGCAGCTGTAGATGACTTTCGGAAATAGGCACACGTGGCGCACCTTCAGCAGTAGCTCAGACAAATTGGGGTAGGTTTTGAGAAACCGATGAACCACTAAGTTGAAAATGTGGGCTAGGCATGGTATGTGTGTGAGCTTGCCAAGCTCCTAAGCTGCCACTAAGTTACGGCCATTATCAGACACAACCATGCCTGGTCGTAGGTTGAGTGACGAGAGCCACAGGTCAGTCTGGTCCCTTATACCCTGCCACAGCTCTGCGGTGGTGTGCTGTTTGTCACCTAAGCAAACTAGTTTCAGCACGGCCTGTTAATGCTTACCCACTGCCGTGCTACATTGCTTTCAGCTACTGACTGATGGCTGACTGGTGCTGCAAGATGAGAATTCTGATGTGGAAGTGGAGGAGGAGGTGGAGGAAGAGAAGGAGGGGTTGCAGGCACTAATGTAGGTGGTGGAAGAAATCCTGATGGAACAAGGAAAACTATTTATTCGAAGTAGGTGGCTCTGCCAGTATAAAAGAGAGACCTAATTGGTGCTCTATATCCGTTGATACCAGCTTCTATGTATCAGAATAAATGAAAAATTATTTAGACAAAAAAGGATATGGCACTCAAACTCTGAAGTATCAAAATCACAAACTAGTTTAATACCGATAAAAATAAAACCTTATACAATAACCTAAAAATTACAATATAAAACCAAATGAAGGAAAAACCACATTCAGAAGGCAGTCTTCTAATTCCTCCCAACTTTCAAGCTATCTATCTATCTATAACTTTGTTGCAAAATTTGTATCGTATACGATTTTTCTGTATGCGATTTTCTCGCATGCGAAATTTTTTTCGTATGCGATTTTTTCCGTATGCGATTTTTTCGTATGCAAAATTTTTCTTCGCAACTGCTACCCTCGTTTTTTTATATATTCAGCTGGTATCACTGGAAGTGTTCTTTCGATATTTTAGACACATGCGTTTTCTTTAAAATGGATCGCAGAGAGGAATTTCCAACATATCCAATAGAAAAATGTAAACTGAATCACAAAATGTCCCGTCCAAATCTATAGATCTTTATACATTCACAGTGCTGTCTAATCATTTATGTCCAATTTGTTGTCTAATCATTTGTATTTAATTTACCAGCAGCAATGTTCAAAGCAGCAGTTAACAGTAATACGAGTATCCTTTTCAGACCTGTAGGTCCTTATAAATTCACAATGTTATGCAATCACTTATATTCGATTTCCCAGCTACGGTATTCAACGTGATCATATGCAGAGATACAGGTAGGGAATTGAATGCACAATTGGTGGCGTCCCACCACTAAACAGGAAAAGTTCTTCCTCCTACCTTCTCTTGCGATCCCTTGTACGTGATCGCTTACCGAGCTTGCCGGGCTGACTGCAACTGGTTCAAATTTTCATGGCTTGAGTACTCAGGTTTTTCAGCTGGGTCTACTACCTTCTGGAGTCTCCTCGTGTAGTTCCATATGCAGTCAAGTGTCTCCTCAGGTATCCAGCTTTTCTTTCTGTTTAGGTCGAGTATCTGCCAATCTTCGACTCTTTAGTGCGCACTAGAAGAACTTGATGTCACGGAGATTAAAGTTTTTTCCCATACGCGTTTCGAGGTCCAACATTTAACCGACCTCTTCCTCAGTGGTAATCTAACCTCCATTGTGACATCCTTTAAATACACCCCTTTTAATTACGGGATGATTGTCCACAAGATCCGGACTGGACTCATTGAAAAAACACAACAAAACTCTGATCTGGATTTCACAGATATTTATCCACTTCGAGACTATTTTTATTTTTATTTCAGATCATCTCCTTCTTACTAATTCATTTTATCCGCTTAAAAAAATTTTCTCAATCCTATTACGTTTTTGTTGCGATTCTTCTGCGTTTTTTTTGGGCACATGCGTTTTATTCAAGGAAGATTGCTAATAAAAAATTTTAACATTTCCAATACTAAAAATATAAACTAATTCATTCCCCAACCTCCATTACTTCACATTTTAATTTCATAGCATTCAATTATGCATCTTAATATCTTCTTTTTAATTATAATATTCTTCAATCCCCTTTCTATGAGGTGACAAGACCAAACCAACAGAATTAGGAAGGAGACTAAAGAATGGAGGCCATCCCCAAAGGAGCAGTCGGATGTACGTAATACTATACCAGCCGACTACCCGTCGGGGGGTGGCGCCCATCCTATAAAAAGCCAAAGATTTCCAGTTCAGTATTAAGACCATGGGGTGTTAGCGTGTTCAAGTTGAAGATCCATTTGGACTCCACCCTTGACATTTTATGTATATGATTTCCACCTCTCCAGTCTTTTTCTACTGTTTGAATTGCTGTAAAACTTAGTCCACTGATTTGTTGTCCGTGGCATTCTTTAAAGTGCCTGGAGAGTGGATGATCCATATATCCCTTTTTAATCTTGTTAAGATGTTCTGCTATTCTTTTCTTCAACACTCTCTTTGTGCGACCGACATATAGCTTGTTACAAGGGCACCTAATTGCATAAATCACACTTTCCGTATTGCATGTGAGAAATTCCTTTATTTTATATGTATATGAATTGGTTGGAGATACTATTTCTATAGTTTTTCTCGGAAAGTGTGTTGAACGACAGTTTATACACGAACCACATTTGATAAAACCTTTCAAGCCTAACATACTGGGCATGTTTCTTTTCTTTATATTTTTTATTTTGACTGTCGGGGCCACTTTAAGACCCAAATTTGGCGCCTTAGTATATATTATTTGAGGCATCAGGGGTACAAATGTGCCTATCACTTTATCATCCCTTAAAAAATGCCAATGTTTCTTAATAATATATTGCAGTTTACGGTATTGTGCATTAAAGGGTAGTATAATTCTCACTGGTTCTTCCATACAATCTACCTTTTGTTTTCTTTTTTCTTTTATTTTTTCCTCAAAAAACATTTTTCTATCCAGGGCCCGGACTTTATCTAATGCGGTTTCAACCAATACTTTAGGATAGTCCTTTTTTATAAAATTTTCTTTCATTTTTTGCGCCTCCTCCTCAAATTCATTCTCTCTCGTACAATTACGTTTTACACGCCTAAATTGTCCATAAGGTACGTTAAGAAGCCACCTAGGGAGATGGCCACTGTTATGGGGGATAAGACTATTTTTGGCTACTTCTTTTTGAAATGTACTGCAAATGATATTTCTCCCTTCTATAGATAGTTTAAGATCCAAAAATTCCAAACTATCTAGGTATTTATTAATGGAGAGGACTATATTTCTATCATTCCCATTGAGCTTCTGAATGAATGTATCCAATGTCTCTTCGCATCCATTCCATACCAGTATAATATCATCTATGTAGCGGAGCCATAGTACCAGGTCCGTCCCAAGGTACGGGGCTATAGTTGACTCCTCCCAACTAGCCATAAATAAATTGGCGTAGCTTGGGGCGAACCTGGCACCCATGGCCGTTTCGCACTCCTATACATAGAATCCCGACCCAAAATGGAAGTAATTATGTGATAAAATAAACCTCACACATTCTTCCACAAAATCGATTTGATCAGGAACCAATCTACCTTCCTTCAATAATTGTTCCCTCATTGCCTCAATTCCCTGTTGATGATCTATTATCGTATACAATGACTTCACGTCTAATGTACATATCCTCCATCCTGGGTCAAAATTTAACTGCTCCAAAGTCCTAATTACCTGAGTGGTGTCCTTAATATAGGACCGCATTTTTTTCACTGCCGGTTTTAGTAGTTTATCAATGTACATAGATAAATTGCTTGTAATTGATCCAATCCCAGATATAATTGGGCGGCCCGGTGGTCGGACCGGATCCTTATGCAGCTTGGGCAAACAATAAAATATGGGTACCCTCGCCTGTGTATCATTGATAAACTCACATTCTTGTCTGTTCAGGATCCCTTTTACTAATCCTACTTCACATAGTCGTTTCAATTCTTCCTTATATTTCACCGTTGGGTCAGATAGTAATTTTTTATATGTAGTCTCGTCTCCTAATTGTTTCAAACACTCTTCATTATATTTGTCTTCTCCCCACACCACTATTGCCCCCCCTTTATCCGCTGGTCTGATTATCAGCCTCTCTTTCTTTTGTAGCTCCTTAATAGCCATAATCTCCTGATTTGTGATATTGTATCGTAACCCAGTATTTTTAATTTTTCTTATATCATATTCTACTGCTTGACGAAATACTATTATTTCTTCACTTAATTCCTGAACTGGATATTTCCTTGACTTTTTCTTTAACTCTGTGTGTGAGTACCCGTCTGGCACCAAAGGTATATTTTCAATAGGGTTTTTTAGAAAATATTTTTTTAAACATAATTTTCTGACAAATTTTTCAATTCCGATATATGCATCAAAATGATTCATTTTATTTGTTGGGGCAAATTTCAACCCCTTGTTTAGCAATTTCTTTTGTGCATCTGTGAGTACTGTGTCACTCAAATTCACTATAACATCTTGTGTAACCTCTTCTGTGTCTTCTTGGATATCTTTCTCCTTCCTCTCCGTGTTCTCCTCTTTCCCCCCTCCATTCTTCTCTCCTCTGTGACGTGTTCTCCTTGATTGGTGTCTGATAATTGTTCCTGTTCCTTCCATCTTCCCCATATTTGTGTGTCCGATCTCCTTGTTTGTATCTGAGATTGTAAGTATGTGTTCCCCCCCGGTTCTGCTGATAATCGTACGGTGGAGCTTGTGCCCTTCCCCATCCACGTGTTTTGTAATGTGGCAGTGTTCTGTCTAAAAAATGTTGTTCCTCTCTTAGTGTCTCATACCTGTTACTCACAGGAATTGTGTACCCGTTATCCCTCTCTTTCCCTCTCCCCTCCTGTGATTTTTGTCTCCCAAACCCACCTCTTGTTTGTGCTCTCTGTTCATGTTGCTCGTGTGACACTTCTATATCTACACTCTGTATCCTCTGTGCCTGTTGTGTTTCTATTCCCTGTTTTTCTACTGATACATATTTCTTAATTTTTTTGGGATTTTTTATCCATAATTTCATATTCTACCCTATCCAAACTCTTACACAGTCTTTGCTGCCAGACATCATACTCCTCATTCCTGAAGGAACAAGGGCCCGCAATCCTTGGCGTCGGTAGCACCTGTGCCATCCCAGGGTACGTCTCGTTCCCGGCCCCCACAACGTTCACCCAGTGTGCCGTCAGGGAAATGTCGCATCCCTGGCCACAAGCACTTGTCCATGTGTCAGTCGTTAAAGGGGTTGTCGGCAGGGCCGGACTGGCCTATCGGGATACCGGGAAAATTCCCGGTAGGCAGGTACCCCTGACTGCCGCGCGGACGGCCGGAGGAGGCTGCCTGTCTCCTCACCTCTCTGTCTCACACTCATGTCGCTGCGCAGGTTGCAGTGTGTCAGTGTGTGCGCGCTCAGACGCTCCGCTCGTGAGGTAACAGATCCCCCCCCGTGCTACTTACAGTCAGACCGCGCAGTAATACCCACTGGCTGGTGTTTGTTGTGGCTGAGTCTCACTGTGGCTGCAGACGATGGGGAGGGGGGCGGTGTCCCAGCAGTGAGTCGGACCCGGCGGACTTGGCGGCCGTGGAGGCACAGAGAGGTCAGGACAGGGGCTGTGTGATGAGGCAGGGGATGAGGCGCGCTGCAGTGCCCTGCTAGCTGGTCTGGTGTGAGGTGTGTGGTATAGGCCATGGCCCTGTGTCCACTGGGCTGGCCCCTGCTCCAGCCCTGGCCTGAAGAATTATTTATTAATCTGCACCAATTCAATTAATAAAGTAAGTGACTGTGGCTGCCTTGAGGATTTCATCCTGCCTGAGTGCCTCACAGCATAAGGCTTCGTTCACATCACCGTTTGTCTTTTCCATTCTCAAGCTCCGTTCAGGAGCAGGAGAACGGAAAGGACGGATGCTGTACATAACTGACACCTAACTGACACCAACGGAGCCTAAAGACCCCATAGACTTTAATAGGGTCCGTTTGGTGTCCGCTCAGAACATGATTTTTGAGAGGACATGAAAGTAGTGCATGCAGGACTTTCGTGTCCGCTCAAAAATCATGTTCTGAGCGGACACCAAACGGACCCTATTAAAGTCTATGGGGTCTTTAGGCTCCGTTGGTGTCAGTTAGGTGTCAGTTATGTACAGCATCCGTCCTTTCCGTTCTCCTGCTCCTGAACGGAGCTTGAGAACGGAAAAGACAAACGGTGATGTGAACGAGCCCTAAGGCAGCCTCCTGCTGCTCCTGCATACATGTGATAAGTGCAAATGACGCACTGTTATGGGGGATCCATCTGCGGAAGATGTACTGTTATGGGGGATCTGTGGATGGCACTGTTATGGGGGATCTGTGGATGGCACTGTTATGGGGGATCTGTAGATGACACACTGTTATGGGGGTACTTTTACATCTGCGGCATGGCTATCCGGCCTATCCGGGCTGTTCACCCGCCGTATCCACCATGCCGCAAGTACCCGTGCACTGCTATGGCACAGCACGGCAGTGCATGGCAGAGATCGGCGGACTAAAAAGTACTGCATGTCCGACTCTTTAGTCCAATGATCTCTGCCGTGCTGCGCCATAGCTCCATCCCCTGCCCCTATTATAGTCAATGGGGACAGAGCTAGAGCGAGGCAGTGCACGGGTACTTGCGGCATGGTGGACCTGGTGGGTGAACAGCCCGGATAGGCCGGATAGCCATGCCGCAGGTGTGAAAGTACCCCCATAACAGTGTGTCATCCACAGATCCCCCATAACAGTGTGTCACCTACAGATCCCCCATAACAGTGCGTAATAGACAGATCCCCCATAACAGTGCGTCATCCACAGATCCCCCATAACAGTGTGTCCTCCACAGATCCCCCATAACAGGGTGTCCTCCATAGATCCCCATAACAGGGTGTCCTCCACAGATCCCCAATAACAGGGTGTCATCCACAGATCCCCCATAACAGTGTGTCCTCCACAGATCCCCCATAACAGGGTGTCCTCCACAGATCCCCCATAACAGTGTATCATCCATAGATCCCCCATAACAGTGTCATCCACAGATCCCCCATAAGTGTCATCCACAGATCCCCCATAACAGTGTCATCCACAGATCCCCCATAACAGTGCGTCATCCACAGATCCCCCATAACAGTGCATCATCTAAAGATCCCCCATAACAGTGTCATCCACAGATCCCCCATAACAGTGTCATCCAAAGATCCCCCATAACAGTACGTCATCCACAGATCCCCCATAACAGTGTCATTCACAGATCCCCCATAAAAGTGTCATCCATAGATCCCCCATAACAGCGTCATCCACAGATCCCCCATAATAGAGTCATCCACAGATCCCCCATAACAGTGTCTTTGACAGATCCTCCATAACAGTGTCATCCGCAGATCCCCGCCATAACAGTGCGTCATCCACAGATCCCCCATAATAGAGTCATTCACAGATCCCCCATAACAGTGTCTTCCGCAGATCCCCTACAACAGTGTCATCCACAGATCCCCCATAACAGTGTGTCATCCACAGATCCCCCATAACAATATCATCTGCAGATCACCCATGGCAGTGTATCATCCACAGATCGCCCCATGGCAGTGTGCCTGCCCTGCGCACTGAGGAGAGACTGAAAGGAGGGGAAGATCCGCGGAAGCAAGCAGAGGACAGCACAGCAGACGACTGAATAGCTTCTTTTGTAAGTAAATTTTTTTATTATAAATGCTGCCAAACACTGTCTGGGCATGCTGAGAGTTGTAGTTTTGCAACGGCTGAAGGCATCCCGTTGGGAAAAGTTGGTCTACTGTGATAAAATGGGGGTTCTAAAAAAGAGCTATTGTGGGGCAAAGTTCATATTCGTGTTTACACACGTGTTTTAAAATACACAAGTTTTTTAAACAAGTAAATAACGACACAGTGCTGCGGGGCTGGTATGCAACTTTTTCCAGGGCTGGTTTTTATTCCCAGTCCGGTCCTGGTTGTCGGGGTTCAGAGCTAAACCTGGATATACCCATAATTTCACCCTGGAAGCCTCCTGATTTTAGCATCGAAGTATCTCATGCTCCGATGCGCTCCCTTGCCCTGCACTAGATTGTGCAGGGCAAGGGCTCTTTTGTTTACAATAACACACTGCCGGGCGGAAGCTTCCGCGCGGCAGTGTGTTCGGTGACGTCACCGGCTCTAATGGGCGGGCTTTAGTGCTGCCCTAGCCGTTTTGCAGGTGCCCATCAGTGCAGCACCATGGAGAGCCCGGTTCGTCACCCGAACTCCGGAAAATGCCTTTTCCCTGCACGATTGCTCAAGTCAGGAGGCGACTGGGTGAAAATGGAGGTATGTTCGGGTTCAGCTCTGAACCCAGACAACCCCTTTAAGTGGACCTTCCCAATAACTGTGTTGATCAGGGCACGGGTGATATTACGGGACACATGCTGGTGTAAGGCGGGGACGACACACCGGGCAAAATAGTGGCGGCTGGGGACTAACAAGGGACGACCGCCGCCATCAGGCTGCGGAAAGCCTAAGTGTCCACAAGCCTAAATGGCAACATTTCCAGGGCCAGCAATTTGGAAAGGTGCGCATTTAGTGCTATGGCCTGTGGGTGGGTGGCTGGGTATTTGCGCTTGCGGGGATGTGGAAACATTATACAGGAGAGGCACCACAGGTAATGGCGCTGCTGTCAACAGCTGCTAAGAAAAAATTACAGTCAATGTCACAGATATTTGGGATGCGGAAACGTTACACAGGAGAGGTACCACAGGTAATTGCGCTGCTGTCACCAGAGGCTAAGAAAAAAATACAGCCAATGTTACAGATATTTTTAGTATGCGCACACGTTAAACAAGAGATATAGCGCAGATAATGTGTCAGCTGTCCGCAGCG
>JAKVIS010001363.1:0-35198 GCA_033119425.1 Bufotes viridis
CCAGAACAAAATATATGTTTTGGCGGACACTATGAATTTTGGCCTGCAACAGCTGGGACACCAGATTCTGGGTATTGCTATTTTGGCAATTGAATTTCACCCCAGAACAAAATATATGTTTTTATGGACACTATGAATCTTGGCATGCAACAGCTGGGACAAAATATTCAGGGTATGCTATTTTGGCAATTCAATTTCACCCCAGAACAAAATATATGTTTTGGCGGACACTATTATACTTTGCGAGCCACAGCTGAAACCACTAATTTATGGTATTGCTATTTTGGCAATTTAATTTCACCCCAGAACAAAATATATGTTTTGGCAGACACTATGAATCTTGGCCTGCAACAGCTGTGACACCAGATTCAGGGTATTGCTATTTTGGCAATTTAATTTCACCCCAGAACAAAATATGTTTTAGCGGACACTATTATATTTTGCCAGCCACAGCTGAAACCACTGATTTATGGTATTGCTATTTTGGCAATTGAATTTCACCCCAGAACAAAATATGTGTTTTGGCGGACACTATGAATCTTGGCCTGCAACTGCTGGGACACCAGATTCAGGGTATTGCTATTTTGGCAATTGAATTTCACCCCAGAACAAAATATATGTTTTTGCGGACACTATGAATCTTGGCCTGCAACAGCTGGGACAAAAGATTCAGGGTACTGCTCTTTTGGCAATTGAATTTCACCCCAGAACAAAATATATGTTTTGGTGGACACTTATACTTTGCCAGCCACAGCTGAAACCACTGATTTATGGTATTGCTATTTTGGCAATTGAATTTCACCACATAAAATAATCTATCCTTTGCCAGACAGCAGACAGTATTATACTTGGCTAGCCAAAGCTGGAACACCAGATTTAGGGGATTGGTATTTGGGCAATTGTATTTAACCCCTTAATAAAATAATTGAAATTGCTATCCTGAGTTTCTAGGGGTGACAATTAGCACAGCCAAGCCCCTGATGTAGGATATATAAAAAAAAACTAGTATTGATGGATTGATGGACTTGTTGGCAGCTTGTTCTGGTGCACCACAAGTCACAAAATGACCGCCGATCATCCCAGAAAATAAGTGACAGAAAACGCTCTGTGCAGCCTAAAAACAGTGAGAAAGTAACTTTCAGAAGTTCAATCATTCACAGCTGTAGATCGATCCGTTCATTAGGTGCTGTTGCTGACTTTTCCCTGCCTAATCTCGCCCTCACAGAAGCTGCGTCCTCTTCCTACACTAATCAGAGCAGTGTGACGAGCGGCGCTACGTGACTCCAGCTTAAATAGAGGCTGGGTCACATGCTGCACTTGGCCAATCACAGCCATGCCATTAGAAGGCATGGCTGTGATGGGCTCTTAGGGCAAGAAGTAAAACGCTAGCTGATTGGCTGCTGTGCAGCCCTTCAGAAAGCGGGAAGCAATCGCCGAACAACGAACCCGAACCCAAACTTTTTTGAAAACGTCCGGGTTCGGGTCCGTGTCCCGGACACCCCAAAATTCGGTACGAACCCGAACTATGCTCGAACTGTTCGCTCAACACTAGTTACGACCACCCTGTAGTCCAGCAGCATGGCTGTGCCTTTATACTATAGAAAAAAGTACCAACCTACGTGAGCTCCCACTGTCCAGGCCACCAGAGAGGATGGCATTTTTTCTTATAGTGTGCAAGCACGACCACCACAGATGCATTACAGGGTAGTTGTAACTATATAAAAGAGCAGTGTATAATGCATACCTCCCAAGTGTCCCTCTTTGGAGGGACAGCCCCTCTTTGACCCAAGTCCTCTGTCCCTCTTTGCTCCTTAAATGTCCCTCTTTTAGGTTTGAAGTACAGATTTGCATTATTGCATTTAAAATATTAATCCAGAATGTGTTTCCCTGGTTCCTATCTATATATTACAGTCCACCTTGCATATTATTTCATTATTTGATGCAATTTGGATTTTAGAGATTTTAATATTCAGATAATTTTTGTGCTATTGTGTAAAAACATTATTGATGTATAAAAATATGCAGGAAAAGTGGATCTTTCACACAATAAACCATAAGTGTCCCTCTTTGACCATCCAAAAAGTTGGGAGGTATGAATAATGTAATGGAAAAATGAATCCAGACAGAAAAGGAAGCAATATGGACAATCACAATATGTTAGTAACTGCCTTGTATTAACTTTCTCTACATGATAAATGGATGCGGACAGCACACATAATATCCGTGTGCTGTCCATGTTTTGTGGCCCAATAGAAATGAATGGGTCCGCATTTGATCTGTAAAAATGCAAACCAAAAATTTGTGTGCATGAGGCGTAAGTGTGAATACATATGTACGTGGCTCTTTGTCACTGATAGTTGACCAGGGGTGGTCTTAAAGCGGTTTTGTTACTTCAGCAAGTGGCATTTATCATGTAGAAAAGTTAATACAAGGCACTTTACTAATGTATTGTTATCTATATTGCTTCTTTGCTGGATTAATTTTTTTATCACATTATACACTGCTCAATTTCATAGTTACAACTAGAGATGAGCGAAGTTCTCAAAAATTTGATTTGGCCGGTTCGCCAATTTTTTAAAAAGATTTGCTTTGATCCAAATTTATTTGTGGAGAATTACATTAAAAACTGCTATTTCCGGGCTACAGAGAGCCTTTAAAGGGGTGTAGAACATTGTGCCTTGCAGTAACATGCATAGGGAGTCTGCTGTGGTAGTGAGAATAATACTGTGAGTTCGTATGACATGCAGATGACAGGGGTCACTCTTAGAATCACTGCATACTTCACTTATTTGGGTGGTCACAGGACCAAAACTGACCAAATAACTGAAGTATTAACTCAGCCTTACAGGTCGATGTTAGCGTCAAGAAGAAGCGCACTCCTTTTACATTCTCGTCAGCTGATTCCACATAGATGTGTCACGCCTGGAAGGGTACAAGATACAATAGAAACACAAGAAACAACAAACAAGCGTCTAGGCAAAAGCTGGGGATAATGGTCACCTCCTGACAAGATCCTATCAGCTGACCCTAGACTGCTGTGCACAAGTTTAGACCACAAAGGTGGGAATAAACGTGCCATCGTGCCTAAGACTGTATTAACCCTATAGTCCCTGAGATATTGGACAAGGGGGAAAAAAGGCAGCCTGCTTCCTCTAATCCTGGAGGAAGCAGGTGTCTAACTAACAGCCTAGACAGTTCACAAATAGTGTTGAGCGCGAATATTCGAAAAGCGAATTTTTTAGCGAATATCGGCACTCGCTAATTCGCGAATATTTCGAATATAGCGCTATAAATTCGCTATTTCGAATATTCGTTTTTTTTTTTTTTAGTTATATTTTTTCTTTCCCACTTCCCAAAAGTAGTTCTTACCTGTCATGAGGATTCCTGGCTTCCTGGCTGCTCCAGTCAGTGCCCGTTGCCGCTTCTGCCGACTTCCGTGCTCATGGGCGTCCCCTTCCATGGGAAAATCTCTATATACTAAAATGTACTGTCGGATTTGAGGAATTACGTTGAAATCGCAATGCGATTAATTCAAGTTATATTAATCGCATTGCGATTACAACTTAGCACTGCTATCTTACATAGGCTAGAATTAACGAATATGGAATATATAGCTATGCACTAGCAGTGCTAAGTTGAAATCGTAATGCGAATACTTTAAGTTAAATTAATCGCATTGCGATTTCAACTTAGCACTGCTGCTATATTCCATATTCGTTAACTTCGTTAATTCTAGCAAGCTGACCCATTATAAACCCAGCTCTAAGTTGAAATCGCAATGCGAATACTTTAAGTTAAATTAATCGCATTGCGATTTCAACTTAGCACTGCTGCTATATTCCATATTCGTTAACTTCGTTAATTCTAGCAAGCTGACCCATTATAAACCCAGCTCTAAGTTGAAATCGCAATGCGATTAATATAACTTGAATTAATCGCATTGCGATTTCAACGTAATTCCTCAAATCCGACAGTACATTTTAGTATATGGAGACGTTCCCATGGTGATGGGGACGCTCCATGAGCACAGAAGTTATGGTTGGCTTGGTAGAATTAGCGAGGATGACGAATATGACGAATGTATTCGTCATATTCCTCAAAACGAAGATAACGAAGTATTCTACATCTTCGTTTTAGCAACCTATTCAGTCAACTTCGCTAATTCTAGCAATCAAATAGGAAGGTTGACTTACCAGACAGCTGTGTTAAATTCGCTATGCGATTTTTTTTTTTAATAAATAGAATACTTATAATAATATTATCATATCAAGTAATATAATTATTGTATTAAAAAAAAATCGCATAGCGAATTTAACACAACTGTCTCTATAGTCAACCTTCCTATTTGATTGCTAGAATTAGCGAGGTTGACGAATAGGTTGCTAAAACGCAGATGTAGAATACTTCGTTATCTTCGATTTTGAGGAATATGACGAACTACATTCGTCATATTCGATCATCCTCGCTAATTCTAGATATGAAACCAATAGGAAAGTAGCCTTAAGTACAAATCGCAATATGCGATTATTTAAATCGCATTTTAATCGCGATAACTAGAAAAAATGACGAATATTCGATTTCGACGAATACGAAACGAATATTCATTCGAATATTCGCGAATTTCGTCGAAATCGAATATGGCACCTGCCGCTCATCACTATTCACAAATGGAAACCAAAAACGCACTTATCTTTTAAGCAGAGCAGAAACAGCAATCCAACTTTCCTCAGAGTGAGAAAGAAGCTATAACCCGCAAGGGACACTGGGTAGGTGCTTGATTTAAACTCACACAAACAACCCCACCCAGTGCACCTGAAGGGAGGCAGGTACAGCTCACTCCAAGTAAACAGAAAACTACACACGTGCTGCCAACCTGACAGACCTCCGCACCTCACCAGAGCAGGGCATGACAAGATGTCTACAAAAACTGTTCTCTTAAATGCTTATACAAGTAGAGCCCCATAACAGAGTGGAGAGGGTGTCAGCAGTAAGTTTGTGTTGATGTCACTGATTAGTTTGCCCTTCCTCTGATCTGTCAGAACAATAACCCACATAAAACGGATCCTGTCTGGGAAGCATTCGCCTTCACTCAGCAGCATTTGCTCATTAATCCATCAGTATTGCTAATGCCAAAAAAAACATAGCTGACACGTGAATTAAATATTTGCATGTCTTCTGTGTTTTATACCCACTCCTGCTTTTGGCTACCAAATCATAAGCCAATTCTGATGGGACCATACAGGCCTTACAGCTGCTACACAGATAATACCCGTTGTGAGGCTCATTTTTCCTTATTTCTGACAGGTCATAAGAAAGGTCAAATAAATGATGATGTCAGCCAGGCCGAAAGCCAAAATAGTGGACCAGTCAAGAAGTGGGAGGCAGGGAACAGCATGAGAATTCCACAGAGTGGACCTATGACATAGTGGTGAGGTGGAAGCAGCATGAGGAGACCACAGAGTGGCCCAATGACAGTGTGGAGGTGGAAGCAGTATGAGGAGGCCACCGAGTGGCACGATTACACAGTCTGAAATTGGCAGCATCAGGAGAAGGCCACCGAGCAGCACAATGACAGAGTTTGGAGGTGGAGGCAGCAGCAGCATCAGCATCAGGAGAAGGCCACTGAGTGGCACAATGGCAGAGTCTGGAGTTGGCAGTAGTATGAGAAGCCCACAGAGTGGCACGACGACAAGAGATCGTAGAGGTGGCAGCAGCACGAGGAGGCCACAGAGTGGCACGACGACGAGAGATTGTGGAGGTGGCAGCAGCATGAGGAGGCCACAGAGGGGCACGACGACGAGAGATGGTGGAGGTGGCAGCAGCATGAGGTGACCATAGACAACTGCCTGCTGGTCGGGATACGAAATAACCAGCTAAGCGAACTATAGTTGTTGTGACTCCTCACAAGAACATCTGGTAAGCATATTCTTACCTTTTAACCTAAACACTAACCAACTCATACCGCACATGTGGCACCCTATTCTCCCCATTTTTATTTTCACAGCTCATGTGATGGTGTTCTTTGGGTGATGTGATGTGTTGGGTTTGCGCCAGACATAGGGATTTCTTTGATGGCTGAAAAGTTAAATTTTAGTCTCATGAGACTAAAACACCTTCCTCCGTACATTTTGGGAGTCTCCCACATGCCTTTTTGCAAACTCACAACGTGCCTTTTGTTTTTAGCTGAAAGTAATGGCTTTCTTCTGCCCTCTCTGTCATAAAGCCCAACTCTATGGAATGTACAGCACACAGTGAAACATGGTGGTGGCAGCATCATGCTGTGGGAATGTTTATCAGCAGCCGGGGCTGGTAAACTGGTCAGAGTTCATGATACAATGGATTGTGCTAGATACAGGGATATTCTTGAGCAAAACCTGTACCACTCTGTGCGTGATTTGAGGCTAGGACACCTTCCAGCAGGACAATGATCCCAAACACACTGCTAAAACAACACTTGAGTGGTTTAAGGAAATCATTTAAATGTGTTTGAATGGCCTAGTCAAAGCCCAAATCTCAATCCAATAGAAAATCTGTGGTCAGACTTAAAGATTGCTGTTCACAAGCACAAGCCATCCAACTTGTAGTAGCTGGAGCAGTTTTGTAAGGAGGAATGGACAAAAATCCCAGTGGTAAGATGTGGCAAGCTCATAGAGACCTATCCAAAGCGACTTGGAGCTGTGATTGCGGCAAAGGTGGCTCTACAAAGTATTGACTTTAGGGGGTCAATGGTTATGCACATTGACTTTTCTGTTATTGTGTCTTATTTGTTTGTTGTACAATAAAAAAAAAAAAAAACATGTTCAAAGTTGTGGGCATTTTCTGTAAATCCTCAATCAATCCATTCTAATTCCAGGTTGTGAGGCACCAAAATATAAAAAAAAGAAAAAGGGGGAGGGTGTGAAGAAAATCATTGTTTAACCGCTTCAGCCCCCTAGCTTAAACACCCTTAATGACCAGGCCACTTTTACAATTCCGCACTACACTACTTTCACCGTTTATTGCTCCGTCATGCAACTTACCACCCAAATGAATTTTACCTCCTTTTCTTCTCACTAATAGAGCTTTCATTTGGTGGTATTTCATTGCTGCTGACATTTTTACTTTTTTGCTATTAATCAAAAACTACCGAAATTTTTGCAAAAAATGACATTTTTCACTTTCTGTTGTAATTTTTTTTTTTTTTAAATACATTTCTATATAAAATTTTCTCTAAATTTATTGTTCTTCATGTCTTTGATAAAAAAAGTCCAATAAGTGTATATTTATTGGTTTGGGTAAAAGTTATAGCGTTTACAAACTATGGTGCAAAAAGTGAATTTCGGCATTTTGAAGCAGCTCTGACTTTCTGAGCGCCTGTCATGTTTCTTCAGGTGCTAGAATGCCAGGATAGTATAAATACCCCCAAATCACACCATTTTAGAAAGAAGACACCCCAAAGTATTCGCAGAGGGGCATGGTGAGTTCATGTATCATTTCATTTTTTTCACAAGTTAGCGGAAAATGACACTTTCTGAGAAAAAAAAAAAAAGTTTCAATTTCTGATAACATCTGGCAAAAAAATAAAAAATCTCAGACGGACTCACTATGCCCCTCAGTGAATACCTTGGGGTGTCTACTTTCCGAAATGGGGTCATTTGTGGGGTGTGTTTACTGTTCTGGCATTTTGGGCTGGGCTAAATTGTGAGCCGCCATGTAAAACCTAAAGGTACTCGTTGGAATTTGGGCCCCTTTAGTGCACCCAGGCTGCAAAAAGTGTCACTCATGTGGTATCGCCGTACTCAGGAGAAGTAGGGCAATGTGTTTTGGGGTGTATTTTTACATATACCCATGTTGGGTGAGAAATATTTCTGTAAATTGTCAACTTTGTATAAAAAAATTTAAAAGTTGTCGTTTACAGAGATATTTTCACACAAAGTATGGGTATATATAAAAATACACCCCAAAACACATTGCCCTACTTCTCCTGAGTACGGCGATACCACATGTGTGCCATTTTTTGCAGCCAAGATGCGCAAAGGGGCCCTAAAACCAATGAGTACCTTTAGGATTTCACGAGGCATTTTTACGCATTTGGATTCCAGACTTCTTCTCACGCTTTAGGGGCCCCTAAAATGCCAGGACAGTATAAATACCCCACATGTGACCCCATTTTGGAAAGAAGACACCCCAAGGTATTCTGTGAGGGGTATGGTGAGTTCATGTAAAATTTTATTTTTGTCACAAGTTAGTGGAATATGAGACTTTGTAAAAACAAAATTAAAAAAAAAGAAAAAAATTTCCGCTGACTTGTGCCAAAAAATAAAAATTCTGTGGACTCACCATGCCCCTCACGGAATACCTTGGGGTGTCTTCTTTCCAAAATGGGGTCACATGTGGGGTATTTATACTCACCTGGCATTTTAGGGGCCCCTAAATTGTGAGAATCCAAATGCATAAAAATGGCCTGTGAAATCCTAAAGGTACTCATTGGTTTTAGGGCCCCTTTGCGCACTCAGGCTGCAAAAAGTGTCACTCATGTGGTATCGCCGTACTCATGAGAGTAGAGGCAATGTGTTTTGGGGTGTATTTTACATATACCCATGCTGCGTGTGAGAAATATCGCTGTAAACGACAACTTTTTAAAAATTTTATTCAAAGTTGTCAATTTACAGAGATATTTCTCTCACCCAGCATGGGTATATGTAAAAATAAACCACAAAACACATTGCCCTACTTCTCCTGAGTACGGCGATACCACATGAGTGACACTTTTTGCAGCCAAGATGCTGCAAGGGGCCCTAAAACCAATGAGTACCTTTAGGAGGAGCATTTTTACGCATTTTTCTTCTCACGCTTTAGGGCCCCTAAAATGCCAGGGCAGTAGAAATACCCCACATGTGACCCCATTTTGGAAAGAAGACACCCCAAGGTATTCCATGAGGGCATGGCGAGTTCATAGAAGATTTTTTTTTGGCACAAGTTAGTGGAAATTGATTTTTATTGTTTTTCTCACAAAGTCTCCCTTTCCGCTAACTTTTGACAAAAAGTTTAATTTTTCATGGACTCATTATGCCCCTCAGCGAATACCTTGGGGTGTCTTCTTTCCAAAATGGGGTCACATGTGGGGTATTTATACTGCCCTGGCATTTTAGGGGCCCTAAAGCGTGAGAAGAAAAATGCGTAAAAATGCCCTCCTAAAAGGTACTCGTTGGAATTTGGGCCCCTTTGCGCATCTTGGCTGCAAAAAGTGTCACACATGTGGCATCGCCGTACTCAGGAGAAGTAGGGCAATGTGTTTTGGGGTGTATTTTTACATATACCCATGCTGGGTGAGAGAAATATCTCTGTAAATTGGCAACTTTGAATAAAAAATTTAAAAAGTTGTTGTTTACAGCGATATTTCTCACACCAGCATGGGTATATGTACAAATACACCCCAAACACATTGCCCCACTTCTCCTGAGTACGGCGATACCACATGAGTGACACTTTTTGCAGCCAAGATGCCAAAGGGGCCCTAAAACCAATGAGTACCTTCAGGATTTCACAGGCCATTTTTACGCATTTGGATTCTCACGCTTTAGGGCCCCTAAAATGCCAGGGCAGTATAAATACCCCACATGTGACCCCATTGTGGAAAGAAGACACCCCAAGGTATTCTGTGAGGGGCATGGCGAGTTCACAGAAAAAAAAAAATTGGCACAAGTTAGCGGAAATTGATTTTTATTTTTTTTTACAGTCTCATATTCCACTAACTTGTGACAAAAATAAAATTTTGCATGAACTCACCATACCCCTCACGGAATACCTTGGGGTGTCTTCTTTCTAAAATGGGGTCACATGTGAGGTGTTTGTACTGCTCTGGCATTTGAGGGTCTCGCAATCATTACACGTATGGCCAGCATTAGGAGTTTCTGCGATTCTCCTTATATTGAGCATACGGGTAATGAGATTTTTTCCCGTTCAGCCTCTGCGCTGAAAAAAAAAAATGAACGGCACTGATTTTTTCATTTGCATCAATCAATGTGGATGAAAAAATCTCTGCCAAAATCAGTGACTGCGGATGCGGTGGGCTGGGCGCTAGCTACCTAACAAGTAGCTAACTAACTGGCGGTGATAAGGGACCCTTATGCCCCATTCACACGTCCGTAACTTCTGTTTGCGGAGCGGAATTGCGGACCCATTCATTTCTATGGGGACAGACTTTGTCCCGCTCGGATCTGGAATTACGGATCCGCGCTCCGAGTCTGCACTTCCGTTCCGCAAAAATATAGAACATGTCCTATTCTTGTCCGCACTGCGGACAAGAAAAAGCATTTTCTATATAGTTCTGGCAATGTGCGGATCTGCAAAATGCAGAAAGCACATTGCCGGTGTCCGTGTTTTGAGGATTCTGTGGATCCGCGGATCCACGGATCCGCAAAAACACATATGGACGTCTGAATGGAGCCTTACAAGGGGTTTGATCAATGACAGGGGGTGATCAGGGGTCTAGATTGGGTGATCAAGGGGTTAATTGCTGAGGGGGTGGGGGGGTTAGTGTAGTGTTTGGTGCAACTTTACATAGTTACCTGGTCCTCTGGTGGTCGATCCCAGCAAATGGGACCACCAGAGGACCAGGTAGCAGGTATATCAGACGCTGTTCACAAAGCGCGCGCGTTCACAGGAAGTCTCGCGTCTCGCGCGAGATGAGCGCGCCGCGTTCGATCAGAAGA
The DNA here is from genome assembly GCA_033119425.1 of Bufotes viridis. NCBI lineage: Eukaryota > Metazoa > Chordata > Amphibia > Anura > Bufonidae > Bufotes > Bufotes viridis. The sequence continues at coordinate 10,695 of JAKVIS010001363.1, forward strand.
ACAGGACCGCCCGCAGGACGCAATCCTGCGTACGGCGGTCCTGAAGAAGTTAATTTTGCTATGGAATGCTTATGGGAGTTTTGTTTTATTGGAGCTCAAAGGGATTTTTATGAGTTCAAAGAACTCAGATGTTTGTGTGACATTGGTCCTTTATGTTTGTCTGTTATGGTATGGTATGTTATATGTTATGTCTGTTACATGTTATGTCTGTGTGAACCAGAGATCTGACCTTGTGTGTTGCTGAATAGAAACTGACTACTTGGATGACATAGACGGGAGGGAACATCTAACCTCTCCATCCCTGTTTTCTAGGAGGGGGCTGCTGGATACTTGGAACTACACAGATCCAACTTCAGTGTATCTTGTGGTGTGTGGAAGATTTGTTGCTGTGTTTTGCAGTGGAACAGTGTCATGTTAAGCCAGAAATCTTTAAAGTTACTATGTGCCTTTTTAGTCTTTGTGCACTAGTGTAACCTCTGGATCCATAATGCTTCCAGTATATGGGCCCCATTGAGTGCATATCTCAAGTCAGACCATTTTAACATTATTGTAGAGACAATAGGTGCCTTTATACCCTAAAATGTATATTGACTGTTGCCCCCTAGGCATTCCTGATTCAAGACTTCTGTATTATTTTGCCATGAGCAAGTAGGGCCTGTAATCATGGATCATGGTGTTCCCCTTTTGTGCATTAATGGCTGCAGCTGAACTTGTTAAAAGATTTAAGATATGGTTCTTGGCAACCTTCTGGTGCTGTTAGTGCCCCATGAGGTGTCTTCAAGCCCAAACCAGACACCTGTCCATTGCTAGACTACCCAAATATGAGGTTTTACTTCTACACCTCCAATCTAGGTATTACATGTTGCAATGTTCTGAATCCAGTCACCTTTCTGCAGATGGATTCAGAAAAGGGTGGAGGGCCTGGACAGAACAGGGAACAAGGTAAAACCCAGACCGTAATTTTCTTAATTTTTCAAATAGTCAGTGATGAATGGCCATTTAAAATGACACATGAACCTGACAGTTATAGCACTGAGGGGTATGGAAATCCCCTTATTACTAGTGTACCACTCAATAACCCTTCTGCTGAGTATTTTATAGATGGCTTTAGATCATGGGACAACGACCAAAGAAGATTTGTCTCTAGGTATGCTGTAGTCCAAAATGGTAAGGCAGAAATACAGAAAACTACTCCCTTCTACAGTAGTTGCTTGACACAAGATGCAGAGCTGAAGGCACTCACTGTAGCATTCCATCTGGGTAGGAAAAGAGGTGAACATCCACACAGACTCAAGGTATGCATTTTGTGTAGCACATGACTTTGGAGTCATTTGGTGGAGCCGTAGTTTCTTGAGCTCTGTAGGTAAGCCTATAAAGAATGCTAAGGCTGTACAACAAGCTATCAGACTCCCTAATATTATATAAAAGGGCAGTCATGGTAAAGGTGTCAGCACTCACTAAAGAGCAGATCTCTGAAGCTCTGATGAATACATTTTTAGATCAGGCAGCCAGAAAGGAATCATTACTACCATTGATGTCGGCTGCCGCATGGGCCATGCCTTCTGTAAATGTAGAATGACTACAGACACACCAGAACCAAACATCTCCTCACAAGAAAAAGGCTCGAGGTAGGTACCATATACGGAGAAGGAGGGTCCTGGTGTGTACACTAAGGTCTGTCTGTCCCATTGTTTGTTTCCCATGATGGCCATCCTGTCCCAGGCAGTGGTCCATAACTTCAAGGGCCATAGTTTTACAGAACTAGTTTGCCCTGGGGTTTCAGAATGTGGCTTAAAAATGTGTACATGTTTTCCTTATATGTGCAAGGCATAACCCTGGTAAGTCTACTCGAGTACCCAGGAAGTTCACCCTGAAACCAGATTGCCCGTTCCAGAGATTGCAGGTTGACTACATGCGGCTAATTAAGGTGGGTACTCGAGAGTATGTCCTGGTCTGTGTAGACTTGTTCTCAAGATAAGAATAAAAACGTGGGGGCACTCAACAGATCTGTATATGGATTTTTGTTTTAATATATATAAACCACAATGTATAAACCACAATAAAATTCCACAATAAAATTCCACAATAAAAAATTTTTGCAATAAAATTCCACCTTGCGTGCGAATGAAAAAAGTCCACAGTGCATGCAAATGAAATAAGGTCCACAGAGAAACTCCACCTTGTATGCAATGAAAACCCGCTCTTGTATTCAATATTCAATATGGACTGGCGGTATAGACGTCAATTTCCTTGTAAAATGTCCGTGTTAAAATGCTCCACAATATATTCGCCACAGTTTGACTATCATCTATATTCAGTCTCTCATATATAGATATAGATGCAAGTACATTACCACACTTGTTCCACACTTGTTCCTCTCCGGTACGGTGCGATGCAAACGGCGTGTTCGTTGCTTCTTTCCCCTGCCAGGACCTGGCGCAGCGTCCCACGTGATCACTCCGTCACTCCGTGGCGTCCCACGTGACGGTGGCGGGGAGGCTTTGATTGGTCTCACCGATTTTTAAAGTGCAGCTAACCGGGTTTGATCGTGTGGTTCTCTAGCTGTGGATATATTGATATTGAAGATAATCGCCTACTCCCAAAGCGCGTTTCGGGGCTCTCTTATTCTTGCCCCTTCTTCAGTGGTAGCTACCACTGAAGAGAGGCAAGTAGAAAGCCTAGCTCTGAGAGTAGGCGATTGTCTTCAATATCAATATATCCACAGCTAGAGAGTCCACACGATCAAGGCTCAGCTGCACTGACATCGGTGAGATCAAAGCACTCCCGCCACCGTCGTGAGACGCCGCAGTGAGTCACGTGGGAGCCGCGAGGCCTGGCGAGGATAACGGAACAGCAGGCTGCGCCGCATTACACGGCTAAGTGATGGAGGCTAAGTGTATCTAATGTTGCTATCTGCATCTCTCATATATGAGAGACTGTAGATGATAGTCAAACTGCGGCTCAATCTACTGTGAGCATTATTGAATTTGGCCGAAGTGGCATACTGCCAGTCCAGAGCAGCTATTGGCTCGCGGACTTTCATTGCATGCAGGTGAGTCTCTGTGGCCTATTTCATTGCATGCACTGTGTTTTTTCGTCATGCGCTACAGTGGAATTTTATTGCTCACAGTGGAATTTGTGTGGTTTATACATTATGGTACATATATAAAACAAATCCATATACAGATCTGTTGAGTGCCCCACGTTTTTATTCTTATTTACGTTTTACGGGACGGGGTGAACCGGTGGGTGTGCACCGTTCATATTGTGTTGAGGGGTTGAGCCACTGTTTATTTTACAATTTGTTCTCAAGATAGCCTAAAGCCTGGCTGGTGGTCAAGGAAACTGCTAAAACCACAGGAAGATAATAAGTTTGTAGAAATGGAATCCCAGAGACCATAGAAAGTGAAAGGGGCATACATTTTACTGGTGAACTCATGAAAAAGATCATGGTAGTGCTAGGGATAGAATATGCCTTCTATGTGCCCTGACACCCACAAAGTAGTGGCAGGATGGAATAGTGATGAGCAGCAGGGGCAATATTCGAATTTGCGATATTTTACGAATATTCGTATTCGAGATTATTCTATTGATTGTAAAAAATCGGCAATGCTAATGCGAATATTCTATAACACGAATATATAGCACTATAGAATATAGTGCTATATATTCAGTTTTAGAATATTCATAATTTTTTTCTATCTGAAGTCATGATTCCTCCCAGTTTAAGTTGCCTTTGGGCCAATGACTGTACACAATAAATTGGAAAAAATGACTAATATTCTAAAAACGAATATATAGCACCATATTCGAAATATTCGTCAAATTCTCAAAGTGCCGATATTCGCGATATAAATTCGCTATTCGAATATTCACGCTCAACACTAGGATGGAACACTTAAACTGCATTAACTGTCTGAAATTAAAAATTCTGAAGTGTATGGAGAAAACACAGTTGTCCTGGGTGGAGTGTCAACTTATTGTCCTGTATTAAGTCCGAGTCACTCCTAGAGAAATGGAGAAATGTCTCCATATGAAATACTTTTGTCAGTGTCCCAAAGACAGAACTGCACTTTCCCTGTCCCAGTACATACTGCATAAACATCTAACTGAAAACTATAAACATATTCTTTCTCCATCCCAGATCCCAAGTGCATGCAGGAAAACACAGTTTGAAAGCAGGAGAATCTATGGCAGCACATGACTGTGTAATTATAAGGCCTCTTGCACACGAATGTGCCCGGTTTGCGGTCCGCAAATTGCGGATCCCCAAAACACGGATGGCGCCACGTGCTTTCCGCAATTTGCAGAATGGAACAGGCGAGACGGCCCATTATATAAATGCCTATTCTTGTCCGCAAAATGGACAAGAATAGGACATGATCTATAATTGTTGCAGGGCCACGGAACGGAGCAATGGATGCGGACCGCACACGGAGTGCTGTCTGCATCTTTGCGGCCCCATTGAAGTGAATGGGTCCGCACCCGAGCTGCAAAAAATGGGTCTCGGATGCAGAGCCAAACCACGGTCGTGTGCAAGAGGCTTAATGGTGCAAGAAACTGCAAATTTGAACATGTGTCTGATGAACCCATTACTAATGCAGATTTTGAACTTTTGTAGATGTATCTAGGTACCAGAATGAAGGGTGTTTCTATACCGGATATGAGGTGGTCACATAATATAAGATCCCAACAGTCTTGAAGAGACCCACTCTCTTGGAACAGGTGATTGGGTGGTCTTAAAATGATACATCAGGAAAAGCCTTAACCCCTGGTGTGATGGACCCTTCCAAGACCTTTTGACAACTGACACTTCCTTAAAGTTGCAAGGAAAAACAAACTGGTTCCACGGCAACCAATGCAATAAAGGTTTTGAATGTTAAAGCTGAAAGAGATGATGCCTCTCATTCCCCTTGTATGGCTATTTTTCCTGATGCAAAGAATTTTGACTAGCTAATATCTATGTACCTTTTGCTATACCTGAAATTACTCAGATGGCAGATTCAGATTCACATATTAGAATGTATAGGGTATTATCAACTTTTACTTTGATGTCAACTTCTGTAGATAATTATGTTTTATCCACCCTACTAATTAGGTACTTGTACAAGGTCGAGTTTTGCTGATAATCTCTCAAGCTACAGATGCTTTAGACATCTAGCCAAATATGATAAAGATACATTTTCTTTAAGATGAAGATTAAGTCTAGTGCACAACCAACATTGTAATCTTTTGTGCAAAAAAATGTTTGTCATCACTCTTCTAAAACCGGGTCAGGTTTAAAAAATTGGTGGATATTGAACAAAAAATCTTTCCCTGGTGCATGGACCTCCCAAGTGTATGCTCATTAGTAAATTCTGACCCCTTCGCCAGAGTAGTATTTTTTTATTAAAGGGGTTAAACACTTTTATAGTATTTGACATTTCCTCACTGTATGCTCTCTAATCTTTCCATTGTATAAATTACCTTTCTTCCTGACCCCAGCTTTGCTACTATTTTGTGGTAGTACCCGCGGCTGCTCACCTACCTGCCGGTCAGTCTAACCACCCGGGAGAGGAATCAAGTTGGACTCGGTCGAACTGCTGAATCCCTGTCCTCTGCTGTTTGGGACGAACGCTCCAGGCCCCAGCCGCGTGATCCGATCGCGCCGCCGCCATCTTGCCTCCCCATCGTGCACAGAGGAAACCGGTCAGCAAGATCCACATACCAGGACTCTCAACAGGTACCTTACCTCTGCACAGAAAGCAAGGCCTGTTGGTCTATATGCCAGTCTGACTAGCTCTGGTGACAATTTAATCCTGAACACAGGAAGTTTGATAAAACCCCTGTGCTATTAACCATCGCACTCCCTGTGAGAATGAGCAGCAAGCCCTAGCCGTTCTAGCACAAACACTCATTAGTTATGTAATCTGGACATAGTCCAGGGCAACTACTTCCACTACAAAAGATGGCCATGTAAATCTACACACCTTTAGGGAGATATGTTTTTACAGTTGCTGTAAGCTACAACCATTAATGCCTATTGTGTCAGCAGCTATGTGATAGCACTGTAACAGGGCTACAGATCTTCATTAGCAGCATCAATTTTGCTATTGCCCAACTACAGAATCTTCTATATGCTCAACTTTTAACTGCCTGTAGCCCATGCCCAGCTGCATTTGAATATCAGTGTTATTGGACTATCCATCTGCCTCTATGGTGAAAGTTGGAAAATACAGCGGTCCAGGATTCCGTCATCCTAAACTAAACCGTCTTCTAAGCTCTTCTCAAACTAGTCTTAAAGATTATATTGTTAAAACAACCCAAATTCCCGTGGTTATGCCAAATCAAACCGGAAAGATGAAGTCAGCACGCTCTACACCTAAGCATTCCTCTAGAGAAAGCGACACAGAAGAAACCGTGGACCCAGAAATGGACTCACAATTCTCTAGGCATTTTCTATCACAGGTCTTATCAAAAGCACTAAACCCAGTCATGGAGGAACTAGCGGATATAAAAAGGAAGTCGCACAAGTGGGCCAAAGGGTAGACCTTCTTGAAACGTCCTCTGCTACACTTTCTAATCATGCAGCCCTGATTTCTGCCTCCATGGAGAGCTACAAAAAACATCTTAACCATCTATACGATCTACAAAAAGATCAAGAGAACAGAGGCCGAAGAAATAATATTAGATTTAGAGGCATCCCGGAATCAGTAGCAGCAGAAGCTATACCTAAAGCAATAATAGAAATTGCCCAGGCATTGCTAGGTGAGGACTACACTGACCCAATTATTCTTGAAAGAGCTCACAGAGCACTACGTCCCAAACCAAAATCAACAGAACCTCCAAGAGATGTCATCTGCAAATTCCTTAATTTTGCCCAAAAGACCTTATAATGAAGAAAGCGAGAGAACAAACTTCCATCGAATACTGAAGACGCAAAAATCCTCCTGTTCCAAGATCTGGCGCCATCCACTTTAACTAAAAGACGCATACTAAAACCCTTCACAGATCACCTAAGACATCACAGAATTGCGCTGGCTTTTTCCATTTGGTCTCCTAATCTCTTGGAAAGACAAAAAACTGATAATCAAGTCCCATGATGACCTGACAGAAGCTCTTCGCCTGATGGAAATCGAGGACATTGATATCCCGGATTGGATCCCCACTACTGATGTCGCTGTGCCACCTCCACCGGCACAACCTGTCCCATGGGAAACAGCTCATCACGGAAGGCTCACAAAAACAAGAAGAAAGGACAGATGACTCCCAGACGCATCATCACGGAAGATGACTGACCTTCAGATTAGCATATACTCTGTTTATATGTTATCTTCCTCTACGTATAAGTATCCGAACTATTCACCATGCATAATATATTAATGTCGGTCATGTCTCCGCTCACTGTCACCCCAGTCTATTCAACCTGTACCCACACATTGGGGTACCATAGTTGAGAGGGAGCAGGACACGCGACCAGTTACATGTTTTAATGACACCCTACGTTTAATTGTTTGATTTGCTACTAAGACATTTAAACTACGTCTTTTGATATGCTTGTTTACATATCTCCCAACTACAATGTTACTTACCCAACCCTCCTGTTACACCCTCTAGAATGGAAGGGTGTCAGAACCTACGCAGGTTCTCCCCTGGGGAACCTAGTTCCCTATTTGCAAGTTTTCCCTATTTGGAGGTTTTCCTTCTATTAATATTTCTTCTATTGATGTTTGTTTTTGTTCATCCCATATATCCTACACAGTTGCTGGACCGCCCGCAGCGCCCTCTCCTCCCTCCCTCACACCATAAGAAAATTCTCCTGTGTAAAGACATCACTAGCTGGAAGTTTTTACCAATACTCCCGGAGATAAGGTATGTACGTTGGCTTGACATTACATACTCAGAGATAACAAATGGCTGAATTACAGTGGCTACATACAATGTGAGAGGCCTAAAATCACCCGTTAAAAGAAACCAAATTTTCCGTCACTTTCATAGAGATAAAACACAAGTAATATTTTTACAGGAGACACACTACAAACATAGTAAACCCCTAACTTATCAAGATCCATCTATAATTTATGGTTTCATAGCACATCAGACTATTCAAACAAACTTGGGGTCAGTATTGGAGTCCATAGAAACACCTCTTTTACACTTAAAGATATCAGAACGGATCCAAATGGTCGATTCCTATTTGTTAAAGGGATAGTAGACAACCAGATCTTTACATTGATTAATCTTTACGCCCCTAATAAGGGACAGAAAAACTGGCTGCTTGATATCCTGCCTAAAATTGATGATTTCAGGGAAGGTTTTCTGATAGTGGCAGGAGATTTAAATATATCCATGGATCCCAGCATGGATTCCTCGGTGGGCAAATCAGCTATTACAAAACGGCTCTATCAGCTATTTTTAAGGGTTTCCGCTCTAGAGACTTAAAGTATAACTGTCAAATTTTTTTTTTTTTTACTATTGGATTTTGGTGATTAATATTACCTTGTTGGCCCTGTTTTAATTTATGATTGTTTAATAAATAACCCCTAAAAGCCACCTAAAAGTCCCCAGTATTGGCTATATTTACCTGAGATAAAATCAGGTTGCTATGTTCCTTCCGTCTACCAGATGAGAGGACGGAGCACGCTGCGTGCATTGGGAACTGATAGTGAGTCAACATTGTAAGGGAATGTATAAAAAGCCAGGTTCTTCCTGACAGGAGATAACAGTGCTGGGCTGTGTGTGTGAACTTCTCCACATGCCTGTGCTTGGCAGACACTCCCTTAGCAGTGAAGGACGATGTAGAGCCCAGTGTATAAATGACAGCCTTATCTGATAAGAGGAGAGCTTGTAGGAGGACTACATGCTTCAGCCAGACCTGGGAACTTCACTGCAAGACCCCCTATACAGTGCTGGTCTTCACTAACTTCACTGCAGGTGTCCTATGGATTAGCCTAAGGGCTGAGGGCAGCCATTTTAACAGAATAGTGAAATTGCATTTTTATGCAGACTGGTTGCTAAGGGCTGAATCTTATTAAATAAGGGGTAAGTAAGTCTAATAGTTATTGATTCAGGTATATTATCATATTAGTAACTACATATATGAAAACTGAAATTAGGGTCTAAATGTGACAGTTATCCTTTAATTGATATTTGGAGAGCTACACATCCCACTACCAGGGATTACACCCATTACTCACCTCCACACAACTCTTACCACAGGTTAGATTATTTCTTCATCCCCAGCTCACATATACATTTATGCTCAGATATCATCATTGGATCGATACCCCACTCAGACCACTCTCCAGTTTCCTTGTCCTGTCGAATCCCTAACTCCAGCCCCAAAACTCACATATGGAGATTAAATGAAACGATTCTCAGCACTCCTGAAATTAAAAAGCTATAAGTAAACACTTATCGGAATTCTTCACATTAAATAATACAGAAGGAATTACTCCTCACATTTTATGGGAATCACATAAAGCAGCTGTGAGAGGAGAATTTATTTCCCTGTCCTCTCACTTACACAAAAGAGGAGGGAAAAATAACAACTCTGGCTAAAACTGTACAGGTTTTGGAAGCATCTCATAAACATAAGCCTACAGCAGAGATTCTACAGAAACTAACCCTAGCGAGAGAAGAGCTGTGTGATACCCTAAATGCTACCTCAGCGAAATATTTTCTGTCTATGAAACAGAAATGTTTCGCCCATGGCAATAAACCTACTAAGTTCATGATTGCTATGCTGAAACAAAGACAAAGAAAGTCTAGAATAGCATCTATAAAGACAGATAATAAATATGTTTCAGATGATACAAGCATAGCTAAAGCTTTTCACTCCTACTACACAGCCCTTTATAACATAAATGTAGATGACTCTGAAGCGGTCAAATTACAGAAACTAGAAGGGGCCTTACATTTCCTGGAACAACTACAACTACCATCCTTGTTACCCGCCCAAAGGGAAGCCTTATGTTCACCTATAACACCTGATGAGATCCGGAAAACGATAAAATCCATGGCGAAAGGCAAAGCCCCGAGCCCAGACGGACTCCCTCTAATATATTATAATACATTTTTTGACATTCTTAGCCCTCATCTGCTTAGCGCGCTAACTCTTCTCTCCAAGGAACTCCTTTCTTATCACAAACTTTAAAGCGCAACGATAACCCTGATTCCCAAACCTCAAAAAGACATCACACTATGTGCAAATTACCGACCCATTTCTCTTTTAAATCTGGACGTGAAATTGTTCGCAAAAATTCTAGCTTCACGCATCAAACCTCTCCTCCAATCCTTAATTCATCCAGATCAATTAGGTTTCGTACCTAACAGGGAGGGTAAGGATGGCACTTATAAAATAATTAACGCAATAGCACTAGCACAGAAACTAAACAAACCACTATCCCTAATCAGCACAGACGCCGAAAAGGCGTTTGATCGTGTGGCTTGGCCTTTTGTCAAGAAAGTACTATTGGAATTCGGTTTCCTGCCCAATTTGCAAAGTCAATTTTCACTATGTATTCTGCACCCAACGCCCACATCAAAGTTAATGATACCCTTTCCCCTATGGTCCATATTACCAATGGGACAAGATAGGGTGCCCCTGTCCCCCATTTTATTCATATTAACCCTAGAACCATTATTACAACGCATTAGGCAAGAACCTTTAATTCAAGGTCTCGAATGCTCTTCACTTGAAGTGAAACAAGCTGCATATGCGGATGACCTCTTTCTGCTGATCACTAACCCGACACACGCATTCCCTGTATTAATTAGGATACTTGAGGAGTTTAGCTTTGTATCTAATTATAAGATAAACCCTCTAAATCTAAGGCAATAGGGATTAATATATCAGATAATGAAATCTGTAATCTACAATCTACTGCACCATTTCAATGGACCAAAGGCGCAATCACATTTCTAGGAATTAATATAACATCTGACCTGGCTAAATTATATAACCTGAATTACAAGCCACTTCTAGATAAAATACCCTCTCTGCTAAATTCATGGTCCCCGTCCTATATCTCTTGGCTCGGACGTAAAAATATTTTCAACTCACTAATTTTACCCAAAATTACATATGTGTTACATACTCTTCCCATTCCACTGCCCTCACAGTTCTTTACCCTCTTTAGAAGACTCAGCTCGAGGTACATTTGGGACAATAAAAACCCAGGCTAGCATACAGACTACTACAATTGCCATACTCTCAAGGGGGCCTTGGATATCCTTCCTTACGGCGAACATACATAGCTACACACCTTTCAAGGGTAGTTGATTGGGAGAGAAGCTACAGATAAACAATGGATTACATTGGAAAAGAGCTGATAGATTGCCCTTTACGTCATATTATTTTTGCTAATCCAGAACTACATATTCCAAACTCACAATCTCCTTTGATTAGGGCCACAGTTAACATATGGAGGAAAGTTGATGTCAGATCCCTTTGCTCCAAGTTCCCCTCACCCTTGATACAAATAAGAGATTGTTTGGATCCCTTACATCCAGGTTTCCAGTCCCTCCCGCTTGTTGTAAGATCTAGCAAAACCACCCTAGACCACACATTGGATCAAGATGGTTCTGTTTGGGACATGGCTACCCTTGGTCATAAACTGCACTTTCCAAATTTAAATATACTGCAATACCAATTTCTTAGATCCTGCATACTGAAAAACCTTTTCTCCGGTTCAGACAATAGAGATCTGGCGTGGTTTGAAACACTAATCTCGCAATCATCCACACCAATTAAAGTTATTTCGAAAATAGGCAAACAACTAGTAGAGATTGAAAGGCCAAAATTCCTTTATTATATCAAAGATTGGGAAAGAAATTTACAATTGACATTTTCAACAGACGATATCAAAGCATTACTAATTGTACCCAAAAATATTTCCCGTTGTGTGACTATCCAAGAAAATGCGTTTAAACATCTCACGAGATGGAACATGACACCGGAAAAATTACACAAAATATATCCGAATACCCCAAGTGTATGCTGGAGATGTCTGGAACAAAAGGTGACTTCTTGCATATTTGGTGGACATGCAGAAAGATTGTCCCATACTGGGAAGAGATATTCAGACAAATTAGATCCCTCTTGTCGCTGCCAAATAACAAATTGTGTCCTCTTCCAGAGACGGCTCTCTTATCCTCGATTATGGAGCAAACTGCACCTAGGGAAAAAGCACTGATTAGAATATTATTGGCGGCTGCTAGATTGTTGATTGCTTCACATTGGAAAATGGAGACCCCACCAACCATTCCCCACTGGATTAGCAAGGTTAACGATATAGCCAGATTAGAAGAGTTATCGCATTGGGAAACTTCGCACTCATTCTAAATATATGGAGATCTGGTCACCTTGGAAGTCAAGACCTTCCTCCTAAATTTATCCAAAGTAGATATGTTGGGTAAGCCTAGTATATATAGCCGTAATTCATGCCTGTTTTTATATGTCAAGCCACCGTATATGCTTCTCGTATATGCTCCTCATATATATTTCTACGACAAGTCGTAGTATTTACTTCTCATATATGCTTCTTTGTCGCATTTCTATCAAAGTGCAGATCTTTTAATACACATGCCTTCTTTGCACATACTTTCAGTGCACAAATACAACATGAATGGGTCTACCTCATTAGCCCTCATATACTCTTAAACAACAATATTTTTCTTATCTAGATTGTGGTCTGTTTCGACTTATTGCACTCTGTTGGAATACTTGTGAAACCGGACAAGATTGACAATGAACCCTTTACATGTAGTTTATCTTTACAGAGTAATTAGCACCAGCACATAATCTTACCCTCCAATCCTGCACCACCTCATTTCCGGCCCAGCCAAAAACAGTGCTTTCTCGTCCAGCAATATTACCTCAGCTACCTCAGTGATTTTACGTTCCTCCCTCCTCTCTTTGCTTTCAATATGTATGTTTATGGAGATGTCCCTCTTAATTCGCTTCTCTGTCTATCATTCCCCCTCCTCTTTCCCCTCCCACCCCCTTTGTTCTTTGTTTACCCACCTTCCCCCTCCCATCGGTCCCCTTTCGTTTTCTTCTGCAAGCTATATTGATATAATGCCCCCATCGCGACATTGGGACCGCACCTCAAAGTTAATTGTTACAATTACTGTTCTATTCTAGATTGCTGTACAGTGTTTACAGATGATCAATGTTTACCTCATTCTTCATGATGTACGTTGACACTGTTGTATTGAATAAAACTAATAAAAAGAAATTTAAAAGAAAAGAAAAGAAACAGGGTCAGCTCACCTGCAGGCCCTCACTTATAATGTTTTAGAGGGTCAGCTCACCTGCAGGACCTCGCAATTCATGTGTTTTTGGTTCAGCTCCCCTTCAGGCCCTCACATATAATGTTTTACAGGGTCAGGTGCACTGAAGGCACTTGCAAATTATGTTTTAGAGGGTTAGCTGCCCTGAAGGCACTTGCAAATGATGTTTTAGAGGGTTCGCTGACCTGAAGGCACTCGCAAATTATGTTTTAGAGGGTCAGCTGACCTGAAGGCACTTGCAAATTATGTTTTAGAGGGTCAGCTGACCAGAAGGCCCTTCCAAATAATGTTTTTGAGGGTTAGCGCACCTGGAGGCCATCAACAACATTCTTTTACTCAATTTTATCGTGCCCAGAGCAATGACCTCTGCGTGCAACATCAGCTTCACGGCCATTTCCATGGCCCTTACTGGCCGCCTTCTTAATATTTAATGTTAAAAATGGTATTTGGGATGCGCACACATTACACAGGAGAGTTAGCCCTGATAATGTCACAGACTAGCATACACCATCTACAGATAAAGTACAGTATATGTTAGTGATATGTATTGAAGCATACGAACAGTAGATGTGTGTAAATTACACTATTTTCAGATACAGGACAGTATATCTCACAGAAACCCACAGAATATGGACACAATATTAGGCCCCGATTATTGGAATTTGTAATACAGAAACTGTTTGCAGATGTAATACAGTATTGATTACAGAACACCACAGATTATGGACACGATATTAGGCCCAGACTAGTAGAATTTGTAATACAGACACTGTTTGCAGATGTAGTACAGTATTGGTTACAGAACACCACAGATTATAGACAGTATATTAGGCCCAGATAATTGGAATTTGTAATACAGACACTGTTTGCAGATTTAGTACTGTACAGTTGTGTTAAAAATTATTCAACCCCCAATGCTGTAAAGGGTTTTAGGGAATTTAGTGTACATTTGTAATTGTGTTCAGAATGAAATCTTACAAGGACTTTTTAAAGAACCAAATGCAACTAAAACAACATCAATTGTTTTTGTAATACAGTATTAAATGTTTTTTTGTGATTTCTTCATTGACACAGTTATTCAACCCCTTAAAGACTACCACTCTTAAGAACAGAGGTTCATTCAAGTGTTTTCGATCAGGTATTGAAAACACCTGTGGATGTCAAGGAGCAGCAATCAAGCATAATAAGCACCAATTAGGCAGATTTTAAATGACTGCTCCTTCTAGACATTTACTGGTGTGTTTACAAACATGGTGAAGTCAAGAGAATGGTCCAGGAAGACAAGAGAAGAGGTGATTTCTCTTCACAGGAAGGGCAATGGCTATAAGAAGATTGCAAAGATGTTAAACATACCAAGAGACACCGTAGGAAGCATCATTCACAAATTCAAGGCAAAGGGCCCTGTTGAAACGCTACCTGGTCGTGACAGAAGAAGATGCTGACTTCGACTGCTGTGCGCTACCTGAAGCACAAAGTGGAGAAAAGTCCCCGTGTGACTGTTGAGGAACTGTAAAAGATTTGTCAGATGCGGGTACTGAAGTTTCAGCTCAGACAATAAGGCGTACACTGCGTAATGAAGGCCTTCATGCCAGAACTCCCAGGAGCACCCCGTTGCTGTCTCCAAAGAATAAGAAGAGTTGACTGCAGTATGCCAAAAGTCATGTGCACAAACCACAAAAGTTTTGGGATAGTGTTCTGTGGACTGATGAAACAAAATTAGAACTGTTTGGGCCCATGGATCAACGCTATGTTTGGAGGAGGAAGAACAAGGCCTATGAAGAAAAGAACACCTTGCCTACTGTGAAGCATGGCGGGGCTCAATCATGCTTTGGGGCTGTTTTGCTTCTACAGGAAGCTTCAGCGTGTGCAAGGTACCATGAATTCTCTTTAGTACCAGGAGATATTGGATCAAAATGTGATGCAGTTCGTCACAAACCTGAGGCTTCGGAGACGTTGGACCTTTCAACAGGACAATGATCCCAAGCATACCTCCAAGTCCACTAGAGCATGGTTGCAGATTAAAGGCTGGAACATTTTGAAGTGGCTATCGCAGTCACCAGACTTAAATCCGATTGAGAACCTCTGGTGGGACTTAAAGAAAGCAGTTTCAGTGCTCAAGCCTAAGAATGTGACTGAACTGGAGGCTTTTGCCAATGAAGAATGGGCGAAGATACCCGTAGATTGCTGCACGACACTTGTGTCAAGAAAACTGTTATAACTGGAAAAGGATGTTGTACTAAGTACTAAGATTGAATGTCACTTGGGGGTTGAATAAAACTGATAATGATGTGAGCACAGAAAAGACATTTGTGGTTATTTCATTATAAATGTTATGTTATATTTGTCTGACTTACAAGTGCCTCTTTGATTTAATTGTAAACAAGATGACTGAAATGATCAAAATCAATGTCAAACTGGCCAAAACACTCGATTTCAGTGGGGGTTGAATAATTTTGAACACAACTGTATATGTCACAGAAAGCCACACACTATGGAGACTAGATTAGGCCCAGATTATTTAAATTTGCACTCAAGAAACAATTTTCAGATGGAGTACTGTACATGTCACAGAAAGCCACACACTATGGGCACTAGGGCCCAGATAATTTAACTTTGCGCTAAAGAAACAGCTGTCGGATGGAGTACTGTATATATCACAGAAAGCAACACGCTTTGGACACTAGATTAGGCCCCTATAATTTAAATTTGTACTACAGACACTGTTTTTGGATGGAGTACAATACATATCACAGAAAACCACACATTATGGACACTATATTAGGCCCAGATAATTTCAATTTGCGCAAAAGAAACAGTTTTCGGATGGAGTACTGTATATGTCACAGAAAGCCACACACTATGAAGACTAGATTAGGCCCAGATTTTTAAAATTTGTGCTAAAGAAACGGTTTTCGCAATGCGTACTGTATATGTCACAGAAAGCCACGTACAATGGAGACTAGATTAGGCCCAGAATTTTTAAATTTGCGCTCAAGATTCAGTTTTCTGATGGAGTACTGTATATATCACAAAAGCCTCACACTATGGACACTAGATTAGGCCCCGATAATTAAAATTTTGCGCTAAAGAAACTGTTTTTGGATGGAGTACTGTATATGTCACAGAAAGCCACACACTATGGAGACTAGATTAGGCCCGGATTATTTAAATTTGCACTAAAGAAACAGTTTTCGGATGGAGTACTGTATATGTCACGGATATGTATTAAATGCACACACTATAAACAATAAATGTGGTGCTGATTATTTAAATTTACACAAAAAGAAACAGTCTGCAGATGATGTACAGTATATGTCACTAATAGGTAATAAAGAAAAATATCTTGCTGCTGTCAAAACACACACAGTAGTAATTAAAAGGTCTTTGGGGTCTTTGAAAAGCTTTTGGTAGTAAAAACAGCAAATTTCTCTCCCTGCATCTGTTCCTTCCTCAGCATGTATGTCCCTGAGACTGATCAATTTAGTGCTGGTGAAAATATATTGCTGCTCTCAAACATACACACACACAGTAGTCCTTAAAAGGACTTTGGGACTTTGAAAAGCTTTCTTAGAATAAGAACTGTAAATTTTGCTCCCTACCATGTCTTTCCCTTCCTACGCTCTGCTCTCCCTGACTATGACTCATCCGAAGCACGTGTCATCGGGTGCTTTATAGCACCCAATGATGCATTCCAAACGCTGGCCTGAACGCCCACATACTGCACTGATCAACACCATAGGCTTCAGGCCTAGTAGGCCTGAGGCCTATGTGGCAGTATAATCCCGACATAGCCATGCATGATGACATCATCACGTGCCTCCATTGGGACGCACTACAACGAGGATTGCATGCCTGCGGCATGCCTCATCATCCCGGACACAGGTAAGTATTAGCTATTTTTTCTGTGTGTGCCAACTTTGGGGGCAAAGAAGGACATGGGGGCAGTGTGGGGGCAAATCACTTCAGGGGAGCAGTATGGGAACAGATTATTACATGGGGCAAATCACTTCATTGAGGAAGATTATTACATGGGTGCAAATTACTTCATAGGGCTGCAGTGTGGGGGCAAATTACTTTATGGGGACAGTGTGGGGCAAATTTCTTGATGGGGCAGTGTGGGGAAAATTACTTCATGGGGGCAGTGGGGGAAAATTACTTCATGGGGGCAGTGTGGGGAAAATTACTTCATGGGGGCAGTGTGGGGAAAATTACTTTATGGGGGCAGTGTGTGGAAATTACTATATGGAGCAGTATGGGGGAAGTTACTATATGGGGGCAATGTGGGGGAAATTATTATATTGGGCAGTGTGGGGAAATTATTATATTGGGCAGTGTGGGGGAAATTATTATATTGGGCAGTGTGTGGGAAATTATTATATTGGGCAGTGTGGGGAAATTACTGTATGGGGCAGTGTGGGGGAAATTACTATACGGGGGCAGTGTGGGGGGAAATACTAAATGGGGGCAGTAACATAGTAACATAGTATATAAGGCAGAAAAAAGACATTTGTCCATCCAGTTCGGCATGTTATCCTGCAAGTTGATCCAGAGGAAGGAAAAAAATATAAAAACTGTAAGGTAGAAGCCAATTTTCCCCACTTAAGGAGGAAAAAAATTGCTTCCCGACTCCAGTCAGGCAATCAGAATAACTTCCTGGATCAATGACCCCTCTCTAGTAGCTATATCTTGTAATATTATTACACTCCAGAAATACATCCAGGCCCCTCTTAAACTCTTTTAGTGAACTCACCATGACCACCTCCTCAGGCAAAGAGTTCCATAGTCTCACTGCTCTTACCGTAAAGAATCCTCTTCTATGTTTGTGTACAAACCTTCTTTCCTCCAGAAGCAGAGGATGTCCCCCTGTCACAGTCACAGTCCTGAGGATAAATAGATGATGGGAGAGATCTCTGTTCTGACCCCTGATATATTTATACATAGTTGTTAGATCTCCCCTCAGTCGTCTTTTTTCTAAGGTGGATAACCCTAATTTTGATAATCTTTCAGGGTATTGTAGATCCCTCATTCCAGTTATTACTTTAGTTGCCCTCTAAACCCTTTCCAGCTCTGCTATGTCTGCCTTGTTCACGGGAGACCAGGACTGTACAAAGTATTACATGTGTGGTCTGACTAGTGATTTGTAAAGTGGTAAGACTATGTTCTCATCACGGGCATCTATGCCCCTTTGATGCAACCCATTATCTTATTGGCCTTGGCAGCAGCTGCCTGACACTGGTTTTTACAGCTTAGTTTGCTGTTCACTGAAATTTCTAGGTCCTTTTCCATGTCAGTGTTACCCAGTGTTCTACCATTTAGTATGTACGGGTAACTTGCATTATTCCTTCCCGTGTGCATAATTTTACATTTGTCAGTGTTAAACCTCATCTGCCACTTCTCTGCCCAAGCCTCCAACCTATCCAGATCATTTGTAGCAGTACACTGTCCTCTTCCATGTCAATTACTTTACACAGTTTAGGGCCATTAGCAAAATTGATATTTTACTGTGCAAGCCTTCTACAAGATTATTAATATATAATATATTAAAGAGGATAGGGTCCAGTATTGACCCCTGAGGTACTCTACTAATGACAGTGAACCAATCTGAGTGTGTACCATTAATAACTACCCTCTGTTTTCTATTACTGAGCCAGTTACTTACCCAGATGCAGACATTTTCTCCCAGTCCGAGCATTCTCATTTTATATACTAACCTTTTATGCGGTACAGGCGTTATTTGCCTTTTTTTCATTGAGGTCCTCTAAGATAGCATCTCTTAGAAAACCTTCAAGCAGTTTACTCACAACGGATTTTAAACTTACTGGCCTATAGTTTCTGGGCTCTGTTTTTGGACCCTTTTAAATATTGCCACCACATTTGCTATACGCCATAACAACAGATTCCACCTTTCATTTTTGACAGCTCCTTTGGAAAACGAAAGGTGGAATCTGATTAGTTGATATGGGCAACTAAGACAGTTCTACTTTACACCGGTTTGATAAATGACCCCAATTATCAGAAATCTAACATGTCTGTGTAGCAAATATGTTATGGCGTTCTGGGTCAAACAGAGGAGAAGAGGAAAGAGAAGATATACATGACAGGAGATGTCACTGAAAGTAAGAGGTATGTGCTGTATTCTCCTGTATGTAGAGCTGGAGAAATGGAGGGAGGGGCCTGAGTTGGGTAGACAGCCCCTGGCCTATCATGCACTTAAACCACCCCTGCATTTTGTTCAGACATTTAGAGAGTCTGCATTTATTCCAGTGACAGATGCTCTTTAAGTTACACATTATATACTATCCAGGATGTATTCCATAAATAATATTTCTGTAGAGATCGAAAGATGACATTGATATACAGAATGTTCCAGATTATATGGGTGCTGATGTAAATGGAACAAGCACCAAAAAGATGTACGATCTAAATGATGTACAATCTAAGCTGATGCAGCAGCAATATAGAAATGGCATGTGCCATGGACCATTAAGTGACAATCCACTGTGCAAACCAACCAGTTTGATTTAGGAATATCCCTAAGGGCATTATCATGCTGCTTCCCTGGTATCCATTCTTTAACCCCTGTACAGGATCTGGACTTCGCTACGAGGAAACAACCAGGCCTTTATCCCCTGGGATAGTCCTAGTGTGGTTGGCAGCTGATCCACTTGGGTTAGGGACTCTGGTGCAGAAAACACACCAAAAATGCAGGTATGTGTGAACAGGTACTTAGGTTTTTGGTAACTTGGGGTCTTGGCTGTAGAGAAACAGAAAGACACAGGTAGAAGCTTTCAGGCAGGGTGGTGAGCAGAATCAAGCAAAACAAAAGGCTGTGTACTGGGCAGGAGCACAGACTATATAGATGGACAAGGTAAACAGAATTTTTATTGTTTATTTTATTTTATTAGAAAATTACAAAATAAAACATAAAAATAGCAATACATTTTACACTTTCATAGTAAAAACATCAAGGTAAACAGAATTTAAAAGAAAAATAGGGGTTAGTCAGCACGTCCCAGTGCACAGGTGCATGTCGCCATGGCTGAAAGCACAAAAGCGAAAACAAACATAATGCAACAGCACTCTGTAAACACAAATAATAAAGAAATACAATTGTGTCACTATAAAGAAGGTATGCTAATGCTATCATTAGTGTCTGTCCACCAACGAGAAGGCAATCTTATGAGGACAGGAACCTACACTAAATACTACCTTTGCTTGTGCTATACTGGCCTCCATTAAATTCAGGGAATGCAGGTTCCACATGCATGCTGAGCCCACATTATACCTCTTTGGATGCCACAATGGCCTCCATTAAATTCAGGAAATGCAAGTTCCATGTGCATAATGAGCCCACACTATATTATAACTCTTTTGGTGCCACAATAACCTCCATTAAATGCAGGGAATGTACATTCCCCATGCATGCTGAGCCCACATAGAACCTAACACTGAAAACTAGAGGTACTGGAACACATGGGTGAAGCAGGTAAAAACAGGAGAGCACGCAGGAACACAGGTGGGGATAAAGCACAGATAATGCAGGCAATATGCAAAATAATAGCTGGAGCACCAAGGGATCAAGCAAGGCATAGTCTGAACATAATTCAAGGCCAGGGCAGGCTAAGTATTTCCATATTCAAATAGCAAATATAGGGATGGGGCAGGCGGCAAGGAACAGAATGAGTAGACAGGCAAGATACAGTACATGGGTAGTCAGACAAGACATTAGAAAACCCAAAGGTCTGGCATCCTTCCCTTGGGGAGAATGCATTATATACCAAGGGAACCTCAGCCATTGACTAGGGAAGGATTTGCAGATGCACCCTCTGACTGTTTAAAGGCCACAGGTGAGTTCACACAAGCCCTAAGACAGGGATAGGCAAACTGCAGCTCTCCAGCTGTTGTAAAACTACAACTCCCACAATACCCTGCTGTAGGGTGATAGCTGTAGCCAAACTGGGCATCCTTGGAGTTGTAGTTTTGCAACAGCTGGAGAGCCGCATTTTGCCCAACGCTGCCCTAAGAGAACAGAGACTGGATCAATGGAGACTGCAGCTTGCAAAGGTTGTCAATTTCTTGGTAAGTAGCATGGTAGTGGCGAGCATGGACCACTGACTTTACCGGAATGCCAGGTGGAAATCACTATAGTCACCAAAAGTGGTTTATGATAGAAGGAATGTCCTCATGTAAGGTCTCATGCACATGACCGTTGTTTGATTCTATGTCCATTGAGACGTTTTTGTGATTTTCTGCAGACCCATTGGTTTTCAATGGGTCCGTGGAAAACTCGCCAAATGCACCATTTGTCCTCCGCGTCCGTGGTCCGTGATTACTGTCCGTCAAAAAATATAACCTGTCCTATTCTTGTCCGTGAAAACGGTTCGCGGACCCATTCAAGTCAATGGGACTGTGAGAAAATGCGGAGGCACATCCGACTCTCATCCACGTCATGCGTCCGTGACCTGCATATATATTCCATTATCCTGGGTGGAGATATTAAAATTACACTTCTTTTTTCCTTCCTTTTTTCTGGCGGACCACAGAAACACAACGAAACCAAAAACGGACACGGAACAACAGAACCCCATTTTGCAGACCGCTAAAAACAACTGTCGTGGTGCATGAGGCCTAATTGACATAAATTGAATGGAATCAGGAACTGAGGTTTTGAGAAGGAAGTAGCTCCAGATGACATTAGCAGTAGACTGTGGCATCTAATAGGATACCCATTAGAGTTATTCACATCCGATTGAAGGTGGACAGCGGATATGCAGTTGCCCAGTATTATGGAGGTGTGGAATTTCTATTGGCTTTGGCTATAGGACTATGGTTAGTGCCAACGAATGGTATTTACATGTAACATTATTTTGACATAGTGTAAAAGATATAGTGTTAATAATATTAAAGTCTGAGATTAACAATTAATATTCACATTAGATATTAATATCCAGTATAAATATATCCAATGTTATAAAGTAGCAGGTTGGATATTAATATTTAGAAATTAATATTGATATCAATAACCATTCCTTCCTATACTAGAGTCACTAGGGGTCATCTAGTTTCCCTCCTTTTCTCCTATATTAACGCTTTCCATTTCTCTTACCCCATGATTCACATTTGGTGTTACAATACAATATAACAAGTTCATTAATAGATTATTATTTTTAAAAATGCTTCTTTTTTGAATCAACGTACTACAATTCTGTCCAGGATCAGCAATCCTCCCATTCGGTACAGGTGCTTTTAATTAGCAGTAACCTGAATATATGTGTAACTTGACCTACCAGCCCTCAGTCTGAGTTTCTGAGAGTAGGTAACAAGGTGAGCTTTAACAACTGTTCACATAGTGTGGTGCTGTGTTGCGGCTGCTGCTGTGGTGCTGCGCTGGTGGGTTGGTGGTGCCTGGTGCCAGGGTGGCTGTTTGGCAGCTGGATCCCACTTCCTGCTAGTGCGGGGCTGTGGTGCCGGCTGTCACCAGGCAATGCCACATCAAATTTAGAGTAGGTCCCACTGTAAGAGGCAACCTTGACGTGGTGAGTGGGCTTATGCTTTTTGATCAAAATGTACACTAATGCATCTTATATAGTCTGTACACTAAATATTGCGCTGAGAAGCGATGTTAATTGTGCTGAGAAGCAGTTAAAACAAAGCTTGTGGTTGTACGATCTAATTCTCTTTTCTTTTTTTTTTTTTTTAAACTTCAGAAAAGTGGTGTGAAGCAGAAAAAGTTGCTAATTATTGCATGTGCCACAATTTACAAAGTTTGGTAAAATTTGTTTTTACACCCCAATAGTGAAGTAAAAGCTTTAATAAATGTTAGCACACCACCTCTTAGCTCAAATTTCTGTAGATGGTATAATAGTAAATAATTTGTATAATATCAGTATATTTCAAGATATATAATAAAGATCAATATGATATCAGTATATCAATATTGTACATTGCCACAGTAGGAAACACAGTATATACAGTATCTGTCACTCACCAATTGCTGTACACACTCATATATATACCAGCACACACAGCCTCTCCCCAACCAGGTACTTCTGTCTAACCTCTTCCCATAGGACAACAGGGTACGAGATGGTGGCGAGGATAAAGAGTGGGAATACATGAAGTGGTGGAACCAGAGAGGCAACAGACAAAAAGGCAGAATGCATCTGTTATTTAGGAGAGGAGATGGTTAATTACACTCGGGTTGATGGAAGGGTTAATGCAGGAAATAGTTTTCAGAGGGGAAGAGAAGGAATAAGATGCCAAGTTGCTTGTCTTTTTCAGGGGGAAATCAGAAGTTGTAGGAAGTCGGCTTGCTTATGATGATGTGACTCCTGTGTTCTGAGATGACCTGCTAGGAGGTAATTAGACAGGTACTATGCTGAGAAAACACAACATAGGTCTATACCAGGTACTGTACATTTCAGAAGATCAGAAAAGATGGTAGGTGCAGTGTGTCAGAAATGAGGATACATTGCAATGAGCCATCCCCAGGCCCTATTAGCGCCCCAGGTTTATAGGAATGTTGTTTCTTGGATTGGGGTGTATTAGGCTGTTATCCCCTCCTGACACTAAGTAAAGTAAATTAGCATGGAGTCCGGGCGCTCTACAAGCTACTTCACTTTTGTGGCTATGATATCTTCTGAAGTTCTGACAACTAAAGAACACTTTCCTCTGGTTGCTATATCTTCCATACATCTGATTCCATGATAAGCATAGCTTAACCTGCACTGGCTGTTATAGGCATGTCTGGCTTTGACCATGCACAGGCTTACGCTTCACTGTCTAGACTAGAACTAACTAGCACTCCTGCCCCTCCCTTCTAGTAGTATGCAGTATTGGCCCACTTCTGCCCAATGGGGGAGAATGGAATGGTGAGTTTCATTCTATCTAAGTATCTGTCTATCTCTCTTCTGCCATATACGCTGCCACCTGATGGTGAACCAGGCGTATTACATAAACAAAACAGTTGCCTAACAGTAATATCAGTGCACACTTGTGAAGGACCTGAAAACAAATACACAGATGACATAGGAGTTAGCAATAAAAGACAGTAGTGGAGTAAAAGAATAGTAACACCACTCCACATGGCGGTAATTTTTCTTGTGTCATGACTCTCCATTAGCAGCCTTTTTATGGACAGGATCTCTGTGTGGACAGGGCCTCCATTGGCAAATGAGGGGTGTACCTTAAGACTTTCAACAAAGAAACATTCAGAATTTCAACTTAGGC
>JAKVIS010001364.1:0-35576 GCA_033119425.1 Bufotes viridis
GGCATCTACTGAGGGCACAAGGAAAGGGTATTTTTTATGGGGGCACTATGGGGAAGGAGGAGAGGAACACTATGGGGGCATCTACTGAGGGCACAAAGAATGGGTATTTTATATGGGGGCACTATGAGTACATCTCCTGGAGGGCTCTGTCTAGGGGCATTTTATACTGGGACACATTATGGGGGGTTACTATGGGGAAGGGGGAGAGGAGCACTATTAAAAAACACATTATAAGGTTTTTTTTTTTTTGTCTGGTGCTCATTTTAATGGGGCATTTTTTTACTGTCACATAAGGGGAATTATTACTACTGGGAGACCTTGGGAAACATAATTACTAGTATGGGCACTATGGGGACATGTTGGGGGTCCTGTAGGAGCAGTATTACTACCAAGTGCACTCTAGCAGAGAATTATTACTATTGGTGGGACTTTGGGGAGCACTATTACTGTGGGGGGCACCCTGGCACAGTATCAGCTTAGCACAGTTATTTTTTGGGGATTATTTATGTTTACACTATTGGTGTCAGGGACGCTATATGCTGGGCGCAGTTATTTTAGGACACTGTGGGCCAATAGTTATTGAAGGGCACTATCGGCATGGTACTATTATTATCAAGGGGTTTATCTGTTTCTGCAGTATAATATTAGGGAGCACAGCAGCACAGTATTGGGGTGTTAGGATGATTTGTCCAGAAGGTGAGAGGATGATGGAAAAGTAGGAAACTAAGATGTTTTTTTGTCAAACTGCAGAGACGAGATATGGCTGAAAAATCATCATGGTGGTCTGGTCTGAATGGAGAACATGAGGAAAGAGAACATATACATCAGATAAGACATCACTGGATGTAAGAGGTATGGGGCGCTGTATTACCCTGTATGTTTTGTAGTGATATACGTAATGTTAGGAGGGAAGGGGTTAGGTTGAGAATTTGATATGGGGGGGGGCGATTGGGAGGGGGGGGCGATGTTTTAATTTTTGCCTCAGGCAGCATAAAGACTGGATACACCCCTGCATGCAGCCAATCACTGGCCTCGGCAGTATATGGGACATCACTTCAGCCATGAAAACAAACAGCCAAAGGAATGGAGCTCAGTGCTAGAAGCGACAGGCTTTAGCACATTTACAGTTTTTTGAGCCAAAGCCAGCAGCGGATCCAGCAGGAAGGAGGACTATAAGCCCTTCCTTTTAATTTCCCATTCCCTTAGAATTCACTTTTGGCTTTGGCTAAAAAAAAAAGTAAGAAAAAATGCCACAAAATCTGCATGTGTGATGCCAGCCGTAAGCATGCATTTCTCAGGGGACATATTAAATGAAATTATATGGATTGGCAGAGGTTAAAACTAAACTCACCCTTCTCTGCTTAGTGGAGTAGTGTCAGTTGTCACCCTTCATTGCTAGGGAATGGTGAACAGCTGAAACTAGGCAGGTGGGCTTCGTTCTCATCAGACAGTGTCTAATTTTACTGGTGGAGACAATGGAACACATTTCAAAATGACAATGCAACATTACCAGATACCGATTATAGGGAGAGCAAAAGAGGCAACCCACCGCAATCCCATTACAGCAACCATCACATCTTAACAATGGTGTAACGCTTTTCTGTGCCCTGAATGTTTTCAGTGCCCGGATTAGAGTGGAATAAACATCATCCAGAGCTATTAGGCTCATAAACTGTCTATCCCCTTTCCCCACCTATTTTAGACCAATGCTTTACCATCCCATACTCTCTTAAATGTATGGGAATAGAGTTGAGCGAACTTCTGTTTTAAGTTCGGCTTCCAAAGTTCGGGTTATCCAAGCATCCCGTTATGGATTCCGCTACCATAACGGCATTTGGAACACGGGGTGAGGGACCTGGGGTGACGTCACCGTCATGTGATCAGTGCAGGGGGCGTGGCTCAGTACTGGATTGGATAAGAGGTCGTAGGCTACCACCTCTTATCTAATCCAGTACTGAGCCACGCCCCCTGCACTGATCACATGACGGTGACGTCACCCCAGGTCCTCCGTGTTGTCCAAGGTTCGGGTTCATTGAAGAATCCCCTTATGGATTCCAAATGCCGTTATGGTTGGTGGTAGCAGAATCCATAACGGGATGCTTGGATAACCCGAACCTGAACTTTGGAAGCCGAACTCAAAACAGAAGTTCGCTCAACTCTATATGGGAACATCACCTGAAAATGACCTATTGTTTAAATGATGTTTTTATGTTAAGCAGATTTTTTTGTTAGAATTTTTGGCGATTTTTGTTTTAATTTTCCATGTCTCTATAATTAAAAAAAAATAGCTAAAATCATGCCGTTTTTGCACTGCCCATTAGGCCTTATAATGTGTTGAAGCTTCTTATTCCGCACAGGTAATTCTTGATTATCTATCACATTATCATCACAGGCAGGATTGCAATGACAGATATTATAGATAATACAGGATCCACCATTCACAATAAGTGATATCACAACTTATCTACTCCCTCCTGACCTCTGCACAGGTAACAGAGCATGCCTAGAAAACTCTCCCATAGAAGACAGTGAGGTCTCCTACTGTCCACTGTGTCTATGGCCCATGTAGCTTCTCTCAAAGAACAGGACGTCATGACATATTTTAGGCCTAGTGGCCAGTGTGAAAACGGCATTTTGGGATATTCTAAAAAAATATACAACTAGGGACATGGAAAATGAAATTAAAAAATCAACAAAAACTCTAAAAAAATAGAGCTTTATTTAAACAATAGGTTATTTTCTGATGACACATTCCCTTTAAAGACAAACAAACAGGAAGGTAGGTGAAATTGATCTAATAAAATATTTTTTAATGACATTGCACCATGTTTATCAAGTGAGAGCCTTCCTACATGAGCCCTATGGACTTTAAAGGGGTGTCAGCCACTGGTTTACTCATGGGCAGTGCAAAATGGATTTCATAAGGTGAGAAGAAGCTTTGCATTTGCACTCTGCCTCTCAGTATGTTATATACATCACTTCCTCAGATCAATGCAGTCTACAAGATAGTGTGATACGTATATTTCTCACATCATCTTTAGATCTAATATTAGGGGTCTGGCAATGTGAACAATCAATATGCAGGGCAGTTACTCTATCAAGCTTGCTTTGCTGAACACGATTGTTCACTTGCGCATCAGAGGCTCGGTTCAGGACTCCTGTCGCAGGTTCTGTAAAAAAGACTGGATAAAAAAAATCTTCCATTCAGGACTTTTTTGTCCAGTAAAAAAGCGGTGTCCCTAAGGGAAACCAAACAGACCCCATTATAGTCAATGGGATCCGCTCGGTTCAGTTATGTGCCGAATCCAGCACTTCCGTTATTTTCCTTGTTCTGCTCTGGATGGAGCTGAGTAATAGTAATTTCTGTAGCTGGTGTGAACCCAGCCGAAGCAGTAATTTTCTTATCACTGCTTTGAAAAATACTATGGCAAGCTAAAATATTAGTTTATAAAAGAGTATGGTGATCCAAAATATTCTAATGTGACATTGAAACACTAAAATGTCATGGTTACAGAATAGGCACACAAGCATATGCCCCACCTAGGTGGTATCATGTGTGCCCTAATGAGGTTCTACTACACAGATGTCGTAGGGTTCATTTTGAAGTTCGTTCCGTTTCAGAGCTGGGTAGTGGTGTAGCTATAGGACTCCAGAGGGAGTAGTCTCAACCATGATGCCAGAGCGGGCCCAACAGTTCCTCCATTACATAAGAAGACACCTGTATTATAGAGGACACATGTGAGGTTGGGGGCCTGGTTAGATTTTGCATTAGAGGGGTATTCCGGTAAAGTAACTTAATCTTTGAAAAACTGCATTAAGGCAGCAAGCTGTGACCCAAGCAGAACCCATGCCTATACATATAACCAGAGTTTCAATTTACCTTGCAATCCATTTGTCTAGCCCCTGTGTGAGCCTGCAACACACAGAGTATCATGGCGCCTGATCTTCCCTCACAAAACTACCCTAGGTTTCCTGCGGTGAGTGTTGATGTTTATTGATTGGCTGCCTGATATACAGTCTGGTCACGCCCCTTCTACACAGTAATCACCAGCACACTAACACGCCCTTTGTTTCAAAAGACATTTAGCTAGAGAATTGATAGGAACACACTGAGCATGCTCGACCTGACAAAGGCTCCGAACTACAGGTCGATGCCATGGTAATATATGAGGAAACACAGTGGAGAGCAGAGGAAGAAAACTACTTATATAGCTATTGAACGGTAAATATATGAAATTTACATTGTATTAGGTAATTATTGATGATGAATTAATCTAAAACATAGGTTATATTTATGGTAACCAGTATACCCCTTTAAGGCCCAGAAGTGAGCTTCATGTTAAGCTTCTGTATTTGACTTCAGGATATGTAGGGCATACCATGGCCTCCAGTATTATGCAAGCCTCAGTAATGGTATCATCCTCAACATTGAGCTAGATCTTGGTTCTGTTTGACGTATAATCATATATAAGTCACTTTTATGTGCTGCAAATGACCAGTCAATGGGAGATCAGGACAACTATCCCTCTCCCTCCCTGAACATGATGTGACATTTGTATTGTAGTGCTTCAGTATGTATTTATAACTTCTTGGGACACTTGGACCACCCCATGACAGTTGTCAGCAGCCTCCTTGATAGTCCCTACTTTTGTTTTGTAAAACTAATTGTAATCCAGGGTTTATGTTTAATGCTGGATTTAACAACATCAAGAAGGTCTGCTTATTAAGCATATCGGAATTGTCTGTTTAATCCGTCGGGATTAACACTAAACAGATTAAATGACTGCACTGTGTAGTTATCTACAGCTGCATCGTGACATAATATTCTATATATTCTAACACAACGACTATTATTGTTATTAATCTACCAGGTTATATGGCATCTTGGGCACTTAAATGATGAGTGACACAAACCTTAGGTTTCTAGCAAGTGCTACTGTGGGGAATTAGAACGATATATTAACACAGTCCATAATGATGCTAGGGTGGGACTTGGCCTATGAAAGGGCCCATGTTCTTACACAATAATGAGCCCCAAAGGTTCAGCAGAAGACCTTGTTTGGAGTTGCCTTATGATCCAATCATTTGGTATGAGGATGTTTCTTATGGGTTGATTTGCAGATTCCCTTCTAGGACCTTACTGATGAGGTTTGTGTCCAATGATAACAAAGATTATGATGCAATTAATTGTGGAAGTATGCATCTTATGAACCGTATAGCTAGATGGCAAGCTCTACGACTTATTTCTCTGGTGGGCTCATGGGACCACAGTCCAAACCGAATAATGATGATCCCTAGATATATAAGAACTGTGACAAACTATACAACTGCCCCTTTCCCCTTATTTTCACTTGGATACTAGATTTTCTGCTGCAGGTCAGTTCAAGACCATGAGAAGTTCAAGATGTCCACCTTTCATATGATCACCGCATTAGTGTTTCTAGAATGTTTCTTGCACAAGTCAACACATTTATTTGCAGCGGTGGCAAAGGAAAATCAAATGAACCAATAAACTATCATTCAAACTAAAATTGATATTAGAATATTACAAGCCCCCTTCATGTATTAGCGGCTTAGTTAAAGCGGTTGTCAAGTATAAAAAAAAAACGGCAATGATTGGAATCCCATACAGTAATAAAAACAGCTTAACCCACCTACTAGATGCCAGTGCCTACCAGTGCCACTGTCCCAGCTTATATTTACCTGGCTGCAGCATAGACATCAAATAGACACACTTGACTGCTTCAGTCAATTACTGGCCTCAGCAGTGTACCCCTGAGTCCAAGGATTGACTGCAGGGGTCACATTCTCATGACATCCTCACTGCTGTCAGGAAAACAAAGCCAGGTGGAAAGAATTGGTGATGTGGCATTGGATCGGTCAGGTAAGTAATGCTGATTTGATTATATTATGGGATTTCCAACTATTGCTTGTTTTTTTATGAAACTGGACAACCTCTTTAAAACATAAAGGGACCGCCAAACTCAGAAATTTCCAATATTGTATCCCGGTGTAGTTTTGCTACATCTGCCTTACTTACAGTAACGAGGCTAGTGACTAATATAAAAAGAAATATTTGAAGGTAAACTCCTAGTATCCTAAATTTGTGTAAACCCTGAAATCTATAGCACGTGTGAAAAAAGTAGTAATTGAAGCATGGATTATGCTATCAAATGATACAAAATATATAGTGTTTTCACTGTTTCAGTCTAGTCTCAGCATACCAGGTATTAAGTTTTGCTTTTAGATAATTTAAGGTGCAGGAAACTTAGTTTTCCCACCAGCCACAAAGCGCCTTTGTGTTTCATTCAATAAAATTTTATTGTTTAGACAGTATGGAATACAGAAATACAATAAATTAACCACTCTACTATCAGAGGAACCCACTACACCTTAGGCTAGTATGGTCTCTGGCAGTGAATGATGCAGCATCCTGTGGTATATTGGCCCAAAACCTAGGGCAGGTAAAGAGAGACTTTGTAGCCACCATCTTAGCAAAGGATGTTTTATTGAGATGTCTTTTGATGTACAGTGCTCCATGGCATGTTACACATATCAGCTTGGTTGAAATATCCGCCGGCTTTGCCAGGGTGATGCGTCCTGTGTGGTCTTTCCTTTAAATAATAACAGGGTTTGTGTAAAAAAGTCCCAATGGTGGAAAATAAAATGATGGGTGTTTTGTACAGTACATTTCTGTAAAGTTGGTAATGACCAGTTGCTGGCCTTTGTACAGATTCCATGCCTCCAGGTCTTCTGAGACATTCAAAGGTGATGCTAAAAGAGATGGAACAAAAATAAATTAAAGGTTGATCTCCAAGAAAATACTATATTATAGACTTCAGCTATGCCACCCAACTGAGATTAAAATATGATGGCCATATGTCTAGGGAATGTTGTATTACAATAATAAGCAGAGGTCCAGCTCTAATAACGTAGATCTAATACAGAAAGTATGGATTGAGTAAATCAAAGTTTCAGTCACTCCAAATGGTCCACAGGAAGATTCTGTAGCACAATGTAAATGTTTCCATGAAAAAGTTCTCTCCACCAGTGAGCTAATATATAAACCATTACAAAATGTTATTCAGCTTGTTCATGGCTATGGTATTTGGTTTTACAAAGGTTTCAACCAAAAGTATCACTTACTTTAAAAGAGGGGTTTAGATGGACATGATGTGCTTCACAAAGGCTGGGGATTAAAAATATAAGAAACAGAAATTACACACCAAAGATCCAAATATCCAGGTCAATTTCATTTCTAATGAACCTAGAAATACAATATCCTTAGAAATGTAAATAAAAAATAAAAAATTCTTACCTTCATAGTTGATGCAGCCGTTGGAGTCTTCCTGTCCTGCCAGGAGAGCTTCTACTTCATCCTCCTTCATCTTCTCGCCTATTGGGGCACAGATTACAAAATTGTCATTGTACTCTTCTCATTGATCACTACTTGTTAAAGGAATATTTAGAAGAGATGAAGGATGAACGTACCCAGTGTGGCCAATACGTGACGCAGCTCAGCACCCATGACAGTGCCATTGCCTTCCTTGTCAAAGACACGCAGACCCTCAACAAAGTCTTCAAAGCTGCCCTGGTCCTTGTTGTTGGCCACAGCCTGCAGCATGGGCAGGAACTGCTCGAACTCGATCCTCTTGGCATTCATTTCTGTGACGAATATATGAAATATAAGCTTAGGCTCAACAGGTAACATACAGAAGTAACATAGTAAGACAGTTATGCCTATTATTCTTAAATATTGATCCAGAAGAAGACAAAAAAGCTATTTAGGTAACAGCATAAAAAACAAACTACCCAACCCAATGGAAATCAGAATAAATCCCTGGATCAACTACCTACCGTATGTCCTGTAATCCAGAAAATCACCTTGTACTACAACTCTTTACTTAACATATTGTGTAGTCAATATTTTCCAGGATTTCAAAAATATTTTCCTTTATCTAATTATCTACTTAATAAAATATTAATTAATTTAAATTTCCCATATATACTATATATTATTTTTGTGGAATTACAGTTAAATTACTTCTACTCTAAAGTCAAATCCAAGTAATCTCACTGAAAATCTATGTGACCTAGAGAACAATTTTATCATTTGACCTAACTTTATCAATCTAATATACCAAATGCTACAATGTTATGCTGTTTGTTGTAAATATCATTAGAAACAAAAAAAAAATTCTCAAAAATATGTTGGTATAAAATAGGACAAAAGGCCAATCTTCTGTACTTAAGAGTACTTCAATTGAGGACTGTTGTAAAGGAACCTAGAAGACTTTTATATAAGTATCTATTACTTCTTACCATTCTAGAATACTATCATTACGGTAAGATTATAAGACTACTTACCCTCAGGAGTTGGGTTGCCCAATACTTTCTTAACCTCAGCATTTGTGGGGTTCTGGCCAAGAGCTCTCATGACATCAGCAACCTGGCTGTAGGTGATCTTGCTGTCACCTGTCCTGTCAAAGAGCTGGAAGGCCTCTTTGAAGTCTGCAAGAAATAAGGAAAATAAAGGCGAGATTGTCAAATCAAAGAAACATTGTTGGAATTTTTTTTTTTTATAACTTCAAATCCCACATTGTAAAATAAAAACAAATACCATGTATCTTTATGCCTATGATGTAGCAGGGCTGAGTGTGTCAACACAAGGACATTAAAGTTATACATTTTATCTAGTCATGATGTATTATCCGTGGTTTACTATAGTAAAGTTCTGTATAAGATTTGTTATCATGATGCACCAAGAAAGAGTTGAAGGATTTATTCAAATCTGCTAAACTTATCATTTTGTATGAACCTTCTTTCATTACTGATGTATGTTGTGTAGAATTAAACAATGGCCTAGTTCTGATGACTACTTGTAAGAGCGGAGATGGAATTTGTGCTTGTTCAGCTACTTTTCAGTCTGGGATATTTGAAACTGGGTTATTTTCAGTAACACAGAGAGGCTTCCAAATTGAGTCAGAGATGGTTTTACAGGCAGACTGTAAAAAGCTACTAATGTTAGGGAAGGGTCAGAGCTCCTGTAACGGGATATCCTGTTCCTAGCACTAGCCCAATAGATGCACAGACTCCCTAACCCTTTAGGTGCCAGAAACGCCAGCAATTAACATGCTTAACATAGGCACCTGTCACCAAATGAAGAGCCTGTCAGTGTCCGCATGAATCAAGAGCTGCACCTGGCAGCTTCAATGATCTAAATATTACCCCAACATGGACTCATCTATCCACATGGTGACATTTCTCTTTGTTCATGTTGCTTAAAGGTTGCTACTAATTCATGAAATGCATATTAATGAATTCTCGTAAAATGTTGTCAAGCATAACATTATACATCATGGATTTACAGGTTACAGACGAGTTCTTTCAACTTATACAGGAGATGTTGAGCAGATATAATTTAATGAGTATGGGGACCTCTCCATATATGATTGACGGGGGAATATCGTAACCCCGGGCCATTATATGAGAAACCCCAAGGCTTGGCTGTTGCAGAACCTCTCAGTATGACAAAATCATGCATAAGTGCAGAGGTTGGCAGTAGCACAAGAATGGTGGGGCGTGACTCCTAAGAGGCTCTATATTTACACCATGTGAGTGTGTAATAGTCTTATATAACAAAAGTGCAAATTGGAGCATTAGGGAACAAAGAGCAAACTTTATTACATCTCTGAAGACTGATTTACAGTTGCATGAACTTTAGAAGCTAATGGGTATGCACTGGCATCACTGAGGCACCCCAGAATACCCTCTATGACTCACACCGTCATGTCACCGACTATCTGTGGTATACTCTGTTAAACTGAACGGACCAAATTTGGGAAAGTCTCAGACTGTGTGTACTACAATGTATCATATACTACAACTACTACTATGATACCTGCATGTTTCACAAATCAATCTATGTATTCTTTTCCATAAATATGTATATTTAGATTGTATTATTTACATTGCATTATTTACATTATTATCATCATAATTTACATTGTATTAATTGGGACTCTGATGCTACAGTATCTCTGTGTATCCCACACCCAAGCTTCTGGTAGCAGAGAAGGCATTCATGATGAGTAGTCTAAGTTTACACTATTCATTTTACATAATATGTAGCTAATAAACAGTTTTAGGGCAAACCTACTACCAAATATATACTTAATCCTCCAATACACATTTTTACAGCAGTCACTAATGGGCCTTAGGCTAGACTGTCACCTTTTTACCCTCCCCCCGAAAGAGTTAAATAGTTACATAGTTAATAAAAGTTAATCAGTAAGTTATGTGTAAAATGGTGCCATTAAAAACTACAACTTGTCCCATCCTTATACGGCCACATTGACGGAAAAATAAAAAAGTTATAGCTCTTGGAAGTAGATGATCAAATATTAAAAATAAAGTTGCTTAGTCACTAAAGCCCAAAACACTTACTAAGGCCCAAAACTGGCCACTAAGGAGTTAAAGTAGAATAAATAAGGTATTTGCACTTACTCTGTTTTAATAACTATGGTGTTTATCTCCTTACACCACATTTGCACATACGCTATTTTATTAAATACATATAAACTGATTATGTGCATTGTGGACTGTGCATGTGATGTACCCTGGACCTGGTTTTCAACTTACCATCCTGCTGATCTTGAGAGAATTCAATCTGTTAAAAGAAAATCATCCAAAACACCAGAGTTAAAGCCCTGTTTCATTTTGAGGTTCACAGCTTTCTGAGGTCCACAAGGTAAGTCCATGCATGGAGGACATACAGGAAGCTGGAGACCAAACAAGGCCGGCAATGAAGATGCCTGGGTGCGGTTTGTTTCCATTTAGGAGATATTTTTTTTTTTGTAACTTATTATTAAATGACCATTATCATTATCACCGATGGAAAGGCATTACTTCACCTCCAGCTGTCACTTACCAGCAACCTCATCTGCGGAGAAAGACTGCAAGGAAAAGAGAAAAACCAAAGGCTAATAATGGTGGCAAATGCATTGACAGAAATCAAAGTGCAGGTATAAAAAAGCGTCTGAACATGTGAGGTTACTTATTGTTCAATGCCTAAGACTAAGATTACTCAAGGCTATGCAGAGATATCGCATTGGACGCTGGCATGTTATAATCCCAGAATCCTTTGCTTCACTGACACTAAACACAAACTACTTTGAAGATAATCACTATGAAAATAAAGCATTTCATGTTATCTAGTCTAGCACCGTTGATTATTATTAGGTGGCAATGGAAGCTTAACTTTTAGACAAAGACTAATTTAGATGTTATGTATTAGGAGAAATTAAGCACCCTAAGGGATTTACTCTTCCTACGAAATAAGGTCTTCAAGTTCTTCTACTTTGCCTAGTGCAATGATAGTGTTCAGCTAGAGAAACTATGACACCCACCATGTTTATCCTGGGGCTGGGAGATGAGCAGGGAGCTGAGAAGTAGTCCTGAGGAGGGCTTGAGCGTGTGGTCCTTCTGCCTTGGCCGAGCTCCTCTTATTTATCCAGGGGGAGGAACATGGCCCAGCAGCTCAGATGTCAGGGGGGAAGCTAGCCCCACCTCTTGATGAGTTTTTGGCTTTCTTAGGGCAAAGGGAAAGGAAGGATCTCCTTCCAGTACCACCAATTTGGAGAGCTATATTTAGTAGGAAGTGGGTTTGACACGCTTTAATGAGTTTAAAACTTGTCAGCAGGTTTTTCAGCTAGAAGGAGGAGATTTCAAGGGATAATTCGGGGCAGGGTGAGGTTTTTCAGAAATAACCAAAACTTACAACTGTGTCAATAAAGGGCCCAGGTCCTAAAATACATCCCGCTGCTTCTCAGCCCCCTTCATGTGGGATCCTCTGCACACGGGGACAACTGAACAATTTTAAAGCGACATAAAGCAAGTAAATATAATATATATAATATAATTGCTGAGAGAATCATCCTGGAGATCAGGATTAATGTCTGGGGGGTTATAAATACGTTGACAGCTGCTACTAGCACTGCAAAGCAAGTCAACAAAGCATGACCAAAAGAAGGTTAATAATGACATATTTACTGCCTATGTAGCTATATTTGGTCGGTTTTCTTTTTATTCCATTTTCAGGAGAGTTTCTAGTAAATTATTTTTATTTATACAAAATAATAAAAAATAAAATGAACAAAAATGTATGTAAAAAACCCGCAACTGGATATTCAGCAAGAGTATCAATGTGGTTATTATCCACCTTTATAAAATTTTCGCAGTGTCTTTTGATTCTATTTTATGTTCATTTTGCATCTATTTATATCGTAATATGACTTACATGACTGATAACATGAAATAAAACCTAAAGCTATGCAAAAAGAATGGTATTAGGAAGACTGAAGCATTTAGGCAGAATAAAGTCCCCTACTTGCTGCTAAGACTGTAAGCTTATGCTTTCCCTAGCAGTTAGCGCCATCTAGTGGTATAGCCTAGGCAGAAATTTGAGTTTCTAAAGCCTCTGGTGTTAAAGGATTTGCCATGTAATCGCTGGAATGTGTTAGTGATAATCGGGAAGAAAGTCTATTTGTAATTCCTAAATTCTTTTCCATCTACAGCACCCATGCCTCAACTTTCACAAACGTGTTGTTCGTTATTGTATTGTTCATTGGATGAGCAGTCTACAACTATTACCTACAGAAAATATATATAATGGAAAGTTTCTGTGTCATCTGATTGACTGACAAATACTGCTATGTGAAAGCTATGTGGTGTGACAAATAGCATTTTTTGAGAAAATCGGCATTTTTTTTTGCTACGTTAATTCCTTTTTTTAGATGCTTTTAAGGCCTCATACACGCAACCATATCCGTTTTTCAGTTTGAAAATCACGGATCAGCAATATATGTATGCGGTCTGTGTGCTATCTGAATTTTTTATTTTTTTGCAGATTTATTGACTTCAATAGGTCTATGGTATACATTTTGCAGACATATTCTATATTTTTGAGGAATAGACATAAGGATACGGAAATCACACAGATGATACGGTTGCTTTCTGCATCCCTATGTTCATTCCGCAAAAAGATGGAACATGTCCTAAATTTGGCTGCAAAATGCGAACCACGGACCCATTTCAGTTTGCAAAAAATGTGGATGCAACATAGACAGTATCCATATTTTGCAGAACCATAATTTGTGGACTGCAAAATACATATAGTCATGTGCATGCGCTAGGAATAGCATTGGCACTTGAAAAGAAAATGTGTGAGCCAATAAAAATGCCACCAAAAATGCTTGCAAAAACTGCCTCAAAAAAGGGTGCATGAGAAAAGCCTTAACGTGATACTCTGATATCTCAAAGTTACCCCCATTTACTGGAGAGAAGATAACTAATTGATGGGAGTCTGACCACTGGGACCCCACTATTCAAAAAATGGGGGTGCTGTACCCCATCCTGATGGAGAGGCAGGTTGAGCATGTGCCCTGCCACTCCATTCAGTCTCTGTTGGACTGCCAAAGATAGCTTTAAACAGCACTCAGCTGTTTTTGGCAGTCCCATAGAGAATAAATGAAGCAGCAGAACACGTGCTCAACCTGTCGCTCCATCAGGGTGGGGTTACAGGACCTCTTTTCTCGGAAACGGTAGAGGGCCCAATGGTTGGTCTTCTACTGATCAGTTTGTTATCGCCTATCCATTTCGATATCTAACTTATTAGTGGACGTAACCTTTAGTTACCAGAATATCCTTTAACCAGATCAAGACCGGGCTAGTTACCCTCGTTTTTGGACATTTAACGTTAATTTTAAATTTTTATTTGTTTATTGCAGATTTCTTTTGTACCTTCGCCCGACATAGTAGCTGAGTGGTCATTTACTGCGTATGCCTGGGACCTGGGAAGTGCTGGAATGGGACAGGCTGGGGATCAGTATGACTTTTTGAGATTTACAGCATTCTGACATGTTATAAATAAATTTCAGCTGGATTACCGCTTTTAAACTATAGAAGATTCAAGCTAGTTTCACACTAGCTGTAAATTCTTCCAGCAGGCTGTTCTGGCAGGGGGACATTCTGCCAGAAGACATTGTATCCAGCATAGCCAGATACTTCCTGACACTGCCGAAGACCATTGACTAGAATGGGACTCGGCAGGGATCTGGCCTGTTTATGACACTAGTGCTAGCAGCGTTATTTCTCTGTATGAATCCCAGCGCTCGTGCTGGAAACAGGCTGGTCAATGGGGCATGGTGATGTCTTCCGACAGGCTGTTCCTCTGCCAGAACAGCCTCTGGGAAGAATTTACCTCTGATGTTATTTGTCATTTGACACTTGCTTTCCTCTTTATAATATCACAATGTGGTGACATAACAGTAACACTATACTGAATCAGGTGGGTTGTGACAGTGGTGCCATCTACTGGTGCAGAAATGGTACACCATACTTTTATATAGCAGGCATTATAGGGTCTCTCTGGGATTTACATATTACATAGGGACACAGTTACATCGGTTATAAGGCTACAAAAAGACATCTGTTAATCCAGTTAAGCCTGTTATCCTGCAAGTTGATACAGAGGAGGGAAAAAAACTGAGGTAGAAGCAGATTTTCCTCATTTTAGGGAAAAAATTCCTTCCCGACTCCAATCGGGCAATCAAAATAACTCCCTGCATCAATGACCCATCTCTAGTAGCTGTAGCCTGTAATATTATTACACTCCAGAAATAAATCCAGTCCCCTCTTGAATTCCTTTATTGTACTCACCATCACCACCTCCTCAGGCAGAGAGCTCCATAGTCTCACTGCTCTTACCGTAAAGAATCCTCTTCTATGTTTGTATCTCCCCTCAGTCATCTTTTTTCTAAAGTGAATAACCCTAATTTTGATAATCTTTCAGGGTACTGTAGTCCAGCCATTCCAGTTATTACTTTAGTTGCCCTCCTCTGAACCCTCTCCAGCTCTGCTACATCTGTCCATGTGTGGTCTGACTAGTGATTTGTAAAGTGGTAGGACTATGTTCTAAACACGGGCATCTATGGCCCTTTTGATGCAACCCATTATCCTTTTGGCCTTGGCAGCAGCTGCCTGACACTGGTTTCTACAGTTTAATTTGCTGTCCACTAAAAGTCCTTTTCCCTGTCAGTGTTACCATTTAGTATGTACTGGTGACTTGCATTATTCCTTCCCATATGCATAATCTTACATTTGTCAGTGATAAACCTCATCTGCCACTTCTCTGCCCAAGCCTCCAATATGAGATAGTCAGGGGTCCGACTCCCTGCACCCCCACCAAGCTAATTCCTCTTAGCACCACGGCCTCCTCGTAGCTCACCAAGCACAGTGTTGTCCATTAGATAGCGACTGTGCTTTGTATTGAAGCTCAGCCCCATTCACTTGAATAGGACTGATCTGCACCCAGACCATGTGACTGATGAACATGACGTTACATGACCTAGGGAGTGGCTTACACACTCTCGGGGCACCGTTGCCTCTTCATACAGCCGATTGACAGGGTACCTGGATTCGGACCACTGTCAATGTCATACTGATGTTCTATCCTGAGGATAGGTCATCAATATGCAAATCCTGGAGAACCCCTTTAACTTGTCATAATTATACAGCCATTTCAGAAGAGGACATTTTTAAATTAAAGTCATGAATATATAAGGCCATTTTTACTTTCCTCCTATGTTCTATTAGCCCATTGCCTTGCAAAAAGCACCCTAAAAGCTCCATTTGAATTGAAAATTATTTAAAAATCGGTCTAATGGTCAGTCCAGGGCTGGTATAATAAATAATAGGTCCTTCCCCTGTTCTGTAATCATTAGGCAGGTTGCTCAAATACCATTTGCTTTTACTAGAGAGAACGAAGAAGCATTAATCATTTTTAATTTATGAGATACTGAGTGTCATTTTTAAAAACCAATTCTGTCTAAATGAAAGCCAGACACTGTTTTTCTTTACCTTACTATTTAGAAATGGCTCCTAAAGTGCAGAAGTGAAATAA
Organism: Bufotes viridis; assembly: GCA_033119425.1. Taxonomy (NCBI): domain Eukaryota; kingdom Metazoa; phylum Chordata; class Amphibia; order Anura; family Bufonidae; genus Bufotes; species Bufotes viridis. The sequence goes on from JAKVIS010001364.1 coordinate 15,962, forward strand.
GATATGTCCAGCAGACAATATGACCTGTCGGTAAGGAGTAAGCTTTGGAGTCACATGATTAGATGTCCAAATGGCACTTGCCCATGAAGACTTCTTAGGGTTGCAGACTAATTGCACATGGAAGGTAGCTATAAATAAAGGTGCAATACCAACCACTGTAACTAGAGGGCGCACGTTTCCCTGGCCTGTGCCTTAGGTGGTCAAATATAGAATTTAGCTGTGAAGGGTAACCCTCTGCTATAACTTCAGTAATTGCAAATCTAATTATGTTGCATAGTAATAGACTAGATGACATAGTACACCATACCAGATGCCTCCATTAAAAGTGTTGGGCAACAGTCTGAAGAGGCAGCAGATTAATATACTTGTAATATATGTGATATATTTGGAGCATCTTGCAAGAAGTTAGCCACTTTTCTGTTACTTACCTAAACTCACTTTGACGTATTTAAAACACTTTAAAGAAACTTTTAATATCTCATAGTGACATATCAAAGGTTTTGATCAATGGGGGATCCAAGTGCCGAGACCCCACCTGATTGCTAAAATAAGGAGAGAGAGAAGTGCTTGTACTGATTGCTGTCTCTCCTCCCTACTGGAGACGGCTCAATACACTGTCTTTGAGACTGTATCCAGTCCGTCCTTAGACGGTTTTTAGCGGTCTCAGCATTCGGACCCCCACTGATCAAAACCTATGACATAAGAAAAGTGTTTTTTAAAGTGCAGGTGCACTTTAATGTCCTCCATTGCGCATGTGTCTGTAAGTTAAGTCAATCATCTTGTCACATTCTGTCAGTGCATTGCCACCATCAAATTCTTACTGTACTGTAATCCTTTATTTCCGGACTTGCAGTCTCCCATGAGCGCATATTGGTCTGGCAAGTGACCAGATCACAAGAATTCACACAAAAACACACATTAGATAATAAAAATATGTACTGTTATACCATGCTGTACAATTAACATGCATATAAACGGATAAAAAAAAAAGAATTCATAGGTGTGCATTTTACCTGAACCCTGAAAATAATGCTACGGTATGCGTGATGTTATAGCCTGTCATCTGTTAACTATGTACATTCAGATTTACTATGGTAGAGTGACAAATGCTATCGCAAGGTGATACCATAGATGCAATGCAGGTACATGGCCAGCAGATGGCGGTCATTGCACGCAGCTGTCACTGCTTTAATTGGATCACTCAGAGTAATGCACATACTGTAGGAACAGCTGCCAAATGGCAATACCTATAAACTTTGAGGTTTTATTAGCTCCTTAAGTATTTTAATGTATCACTGAGCACATAACCTCGGCAGTCAGAAGGCAGTCATATTGTCCTACGTTTTCTCAAAGAGCACCCTTGATGTCTCATTAAGAAGACAATTATCATCAGACTTGCTATTATAGCTAAGCGCATATAAAGTCTTGTACTCTAAACAGGGCACTTAAAGTCTTTGAAGCAAATAGATTAATCATATAAACAATTCAGTGACAAACTTCGTGACATTCACCTTATTTTATGAACAAACCAATTAGCTTAATTACCGATTAAATTATGCGACCTGAGAGTAGAAAAGGTTGTCTTATAGGATGAAGGTCTGGATGTAAAAACGTGACGTGCTCATCTAATTGATCATGTGAGGTTGAGCTAAATCCACTACTTATAGATATTTCATTAGGACTATATCAGAGATGAGCAAATCAATTTGGCTCAAATTTTTTTTTTTTTACTCTGATTCCTTAGAGAGAGATTATCCCCTTTAGAATCAATTTGTGCCCAAATCGAATTTCTTAGTAAATTCTGAAAAATTTGGAAAAATAACAACTTTTATGAAATTTGCTCATCTCTATTGTCAACATTAGTCATTAAGAAAGTGTGACATCAAGAAATCAACTCAAAAAACTGTATCTCATAAACACTGCTCCTTCTTGATAATTATTGAATGGATTGAAATTATATAAAAATAATGTATAGAATTGGCAAATTAGCAAATAATTAAAGTACAAAGTGCTAACCCAAAACTTGATCGAAGTCTCACTATTTCTTACACTACACACATCATCACCGTCACTTTAAGAGCAAGAATAAACTTAAAATCCACAGCTTATAAAAGTAAGGTCATCCAGTCTCCTCCATGCATGTATAAGTGCATGGTGGAGGGATTCTCAGACCTAGGAATATATGGTGGAGGGGTTCTCAGAACTAAAGATATATGTGATTCAGGGGTTCTCACACGTAGAGACATTTGGTGAATGGGTTCTCAAACCTAGAGATATTTGGTGGAGGGGTTCTTAGACCTAGAGATATTTGGTGGAGGGGTTCTTAGACCTAGAGATATTTGGTGGAGGGATTTTCAGACCTAGAGATATTTGGTGGAGAAATATGTCAGACTTAGAGATAATTGGTGGAGGCGTTCTCAAACCTAGAGATATTTGGTGAAGGGGTTCTCAAACCTAGAGACATTTGGTGAAGGGGTTCTTAAACCTAGAGACATTTAGTGAAGGGGGTCTCACACCTAGAGATATTTGGTGAAGGGGTTCTCAGACCTAGAGATATTTGGTGGAGAAATATGTCAGACTTAGAGATAATTGGTGGAGGCGTTCTCAAACCTAGAGATATTTGGTGAAGGGGTTCTCAAACCTAGAGACATTTGGTGAAGGGTTCTCGCACCTAGAGATATTTGGTGGAGGGGTTCTCAGACCTAGAGATATTTGGTGGAGGGGTTCTCACACCTAGAGATATTTGAGAAAATGCAGTAAGTATGAAAGCTTTGTGGATGGATCCCACTGACACTACACTACACTCAGCCTCTCCCCATCCTGAATTGGCCGCCTACACAGTAGATTGCATTCTACGTCTCAGCAAATGTATCATCAGATAGACTTTAGGGTCTAGTGTCCCTTTACAGTCAACTAGAGCTACACCCAGGTTGCATTTAGTCCTGATTATAATAGAAGTCAAGCCTTCATTCTCCATATTAGGTTATCCTCCTACTGATCCACATTTATAGACCAATTACACGCCAGGAAGGCGAAGAAGCTTTGAGGAGTCTGTGTAACTAGTTTGCCACCTGTCTGCCCCGCTGACACTCCAAGGAGCAGTGTTTGTGAGGACACATCACACTTCACACTGCATTCATAGACAGCACACACAGCAGAGAGATGGACTGTGTAGTCACTGGAAATAATAAAAGTATTGCCAATTTACCCCAATTCAAGACCTTCTCATGAGCAATGAATAGATCTTGCTGGATGAGTATGACCCAGCAAGTGTATGGATAATATGTTACTTTGTGGTAAGTAAAATGAATGTATGATACACAAGTTCTGCATGATTCATGTTAACTTGGACCTAAGTTCTGTATAATTTATATACACTTAGGTGACACTAGAAAAGTGAGATGTAGCATGCCTTCTCTTGTGCCATCACCCATTCATTTCACAATTTTGCTTTTCAAAGTCACATATTGCAGATATTACAATAAAATATCCATATAATAAAATGTATCATAACCCTAATTCCACAAATATTGTCCTAGAAGCCATAAAAATGTCTACAGAACGCTTTCTGTGGATCTGAGTGTCCTCAGAATCATATATTGCTAAAGAGTGCCAAAGAGCTTCTCCCTCTACCCCCTAAATTTCCAGTGACCAAAACACATCTCATCCCATTGCAGCCCTTTACCTTGACGCTGGACAGGTCAAATGCTGGTTCTTTGGGTTTAACTGGTTCTGGGGCAGGGGCAGGGGCTGGAGCTGGTGCTGCGGCAGCAGGTTTCTTCACATCCTTCTTGGGTGCCATTGTGCTTTTAGTTTAATCAGGGGAGGTAGTTAAGGATCCAAAAAGAAACCAGCCCAAGTGTTGCCTTGAGGGAGAAGGTAAGATCAGGATGATCCTCAGCCCAGAGCCTAGAAGTGGAACCCAGTGTGTTTTTCACTATTAGGGCATATTTATATTTCGCTTAGTACCTAACACAATCTCCATGCATGCAGCTGGATTGGACAGTTCCCCAGGCAAGGAGGATGTCATAAGGACTAAGGCTATAAATGGAATATAAGGGGGTCAGGGCGACATCAAGCCACGGGACTTCTATTTTTTTCAGCCAGCCGGGATTTTTAGGATGAGTGTAAAGGACAAACACACATGAATAGGCTGCTTGGAAAGCCCTTGTTGACATCTAGTTGCAGGTGGGAACAATTTGCCCTCAATTTCTTGCAGGAATTTTTTCTTCCTTCTATGCAGTAAATCACGCCAGCAATCCCCCCTCCTTCCCATAAATACCAAGGTCTAACAGAGGATGGGATTTCAGGATGGAATGTTGTGTATAAAGGAATGGGGTACAGAAAAGTTTATTTCCCCCATCAAACTCCCCCCCCCCCTTTCGACATAGTCTTATTTGCCCTCCCCCGATTCTCTTCCTTTCATTCGCAGAAAAGTGTTGAACAAGCAGTGTGCAGTCCAGGGTTTAAAAATAAAAGCAGACGTATATGGCAAGTCGTCCTTGTCACCTCCTCCTGTTTCAGAGAGAATGTACTGTACGCACATGCCCCCCATCCTCCCTGCTTTTGTATATTAATTACATTTTGAAGGAGAGCGAACATCTTTAGACGCAGAGACAGCTTCTCATTCACAATGCAAGCCATGAAGATGAGACTTGACTGCTGGAAACCATCGTTTCTGTACTTTCCAGTATCTAGTATGAGAAGAGCCTACATCACCACGTGCAGGATGCAAAACCTCTATGCCTAAATAGGTGCCCGTGTCTCTAGAACGCACATATATGTTTGTAGATCAAGTGCATGTCCTGCTGAATGACGTATGCACGGGAAAAGACAAAAGTCCTAAGTTCTGTAACTGTATGTTGGCAGCAGAGCTGAGTAGAACCACACATGACACATGAATGACGGACTTAGTCCTAGTCCATCTGACCAACTTGACCACCTGCGCCATCATCTGTAATGGTTTTTTACTAGTTGTGTAGCATAATTTAGAAATATCTCGCAGTGCAAAAAAATATTCTAAGCTATAAATAATGGAAGATACTTGCTGATCAGTAATCTGTGCCCTGCCTGTAAGTTCTGTCATAGCCTAATTATGAAAGACAAATGTCCTGAACTCTGCCAGGACAACTCTTCTCTGCCGATGAAAACAGAGGTTTATAAGAGTGCCGCTTCCTTCCTCTGAGATGGAAGATTTTCTTGTCACTTTAGGACAAAATCTCACTCTTAAATAGGGCTGTGGGCTCCAGCTGTTTACCAGTGATATGTGCACAGCGATCACAGCCATAATTCATGTCCTTGTAAATCCGTGCTGGGAAAGGCTTTATATTTAGAACACACCTTTGGCATCTTTATGCCAACATCTTGTTTCAGGGCACTTTTTTTTTACTCCCCCCCTTAACGCTTTTATTGCACAAGGACGATTTTAGATTTATTTGTCTACTAAAGACGAGTAAAAGGTACATGTACTACTGGACTTGGTAAGTCTACACTGTTCTAGGTATTACACATATAGACCATGGGACCTGCTAGTTATAAAAATGATTACTGACTGGTCGGAAAACCTCCAACTGTCCATAGATGTAAGGTACTGTTTAAACCATTGAATAAATTTCACCAGAACACAATTGTTCCACCTTAAAGGGGTTTTCTGGTTAGTGCAGACAGAAATGTTACCAAGTGCCATATTTCCACTAAAAATGCTACTTTTCTCCCTTAAAAATGGTGAAAAAAGTCAGTGGGGTTAGGCTAATTTCACACCTGCGTCACAGCTCTCCGGCAGGCTGTTCCAGCAGAGAATGCAGGAATCGGCTGGACAAAAACCTTTCTGTGTGGCTGTTTTTCTCTAGCCGAACCTTGGTTTATTTGCCGGGTAGCACCTGAATCTCTGCCAGATCCCATTATAGTTATAATCCGATGGGCAGGCGGAACTATCCGGCAATGCCGGATCTGGAGTACTCCGGCAGGCTGTTCTCTGTTCACATCTGCAAGAGCAATTGTGGCAGACTGTTCCAGCAGAAAAAAGTCTGATGGAATTCTCAGGATCTGGCAATGCCGGATGCAAACAGAATGCGCCCTGGCCCCATTAACTATAATAGGGTCTGGCGGAGATCTGGCAAAGAATCAGCAAAGAATCTGCCGAGAATCGGCTGGACACAAACTGCTGCATGCTGCCAGATCTTTGTACTGCAGATGTGAAAGTAGCCTTAATCTGGAGGAGACGAGGACAGAGACTTTTCTACAGATTTATCACTATTAGTCCACAAACATACAGTGTGTATTGTGCACAGATTTTCTGCCTGGAGTCTCATGCACAAAATCTACAGTGTAAGGGTACTTTCACACTTGCGGCAGAGGATTCCGGCAGGCAGGTCCGTCGCCGGAACTGCCCGCTGAATCCATCTAACCGCATGACAACTGAAAGCATTTGTAGACGGATCCGGATCCATCTCACAAATGCATTGCAAGGACGGATCTGTGTCTCCGCTTGTCATGCGGATAGACGGATCTGTCTTGTATTATTTTTTTTTAGTTTTAAGGGTCTGCGCATACTGGAAGGACGGATCCGATTTCTTAATTCTGGATCCGGCACTAATACATTCCTATGGAAATTTATGCCGGATCCGGAATTCCGGCATGTGTTCCGGCATTTTTGACGGAGATAAAACCGCAGCATGCTGCGGTATTTCCTCCATCCAAAATGACTGACAGTGACTGAACTGATGACATCTTGATGCATCCTGAATGGATTTCTATCCATTCAGAATGCATTGGGATAAAACTGATCAGTTCTTTTCCGATATTGAGCCCTGACGACGGAACTCAATGCCGGAAAAGTTTGCCGCAAAAGTAGCCTAATTCAGTATCAGCCACATACTGGATTTTCAAAATCACATCTACACAGTATGGACATTTTTAATGCAGAAATTGCCCAGCAGTGTGGATTTTGAAGTCCACAGCATGTCAATGTGGGTTTTCAGTGCGGATTTCACCGTTTGCAAGGTAAAGGGTGAGATCTGGGAGAAATCGGTGTCAAAATCTGTGACAAAATCTGAAAATAGCACTAGTGGATTTTAGTGTAAATTTGGTGTGGAAACACAGAGAAATCAGCATGAAAATATGCATAAACTACACTGTTTGTGTAGTAGTGTAAATTGCAGTATACATTTTCTGTTTTTAGAATTTACCACATTTCTTAAGAGAGGGTCTAACCGCTGGCACAACCAGAAATCCAGAGTATGGGGGTTCTTAGTGCTCTGTCTGAATGAATCAGTAATATGCATGTTGGTCCACTACTACATTCACTGTTCCATTCACCGCTGGTTGTGCCAGTGGTTATGGGACTGAAGGAGGACAGTCTATATCGGTACCATAGTAATGAATGAAGTGATGTACTGACATGCATACTACCACTCTATTCAAAGAGTTCACTTGGAGACTCCCATTCTGAGAATTGCTGGCAGTCCCAGTGGTTGGACCCCCAGTGATTCGACATTTATTATCTCTTCTGTGGATCGGAAAAAAAATACCATTTGGGGGATAACCACTTTATTAAATGTGTCTTTCATTCTGACAAACTTCCATTTAAGGGCTCGTGCACACAGTCGTTGCCTGGCTGTGCCTGTATTGTGGCCCACAAACAACAGGTCGGAAATAGCTTGGAAATAGCATCATTCTCTGGAGTACCCGACATATCTGTGGATTACATGGACAGCCTATTGACTTTTAATAAGAACTGTGTGCTGCTTCATTTCACCAGTGGTGGTGCTGTAGGGAATTTGAACACTGGATCCTGGGTTCTCCCTACAGATAACAGCTGATTTCTGGCGGTACATAGATGAAAACCAAAATAATTGGTTCATTAAGGTGGGTAGGGATGCACTTGGACAAGTCTTTAACTTTGGAGCTGATGACCCTGGGGTAGCAAGAAGACACCGGCCACTAACCCAGAGTGTATGCTACATGGGCATGACTAGAAGAGTCTCTTCGAGCCACCATTTGTCATTAGACCTGAGGGCAGAGCAAAGGGGTTAGAAAAGGGCAGATGACTAGACAGGTGAGTTAGATCAATTTGGGGTTTCGACTGTTCCTACCCACCCTCTCTCTATATTGTGTAATGTGGTTGTATGTTGGATTTGAGATATGTAAGGCTTTGGTAAAGACACCCTGTGGAGCTTACCATAATGGGCCACAATGGGTGAACAATAGATTGATACAGCAGAGACACATGCCTGTGGAGGCACATGGTTATTATGGCTGCTTTCCATTGGTCAGTTGGATTTAGGTTGATGAAATGTAGACAAGCGGAAATGACTGTGTATTGGTAAACTGGAAGGCAGGCATGGAACCGTGTAGAGGGCTGTAGTACTAGTTTTGGACTGGGCTTACTGTTTGTGTTTTGTCACGGTTGACATTTATCACCTACATAAATGATAGGTGATTGTCTGAGCACTAGGTCCCCCACTGCTGGGACCCCAACAATCACCAAAATAGGAAAAATGTGTGGTGCTGTTGACAGAAGCTGCTGAATCCAGTGCTTGGCTGTTTCTGGCAGCACCATAGACTTTGAAAGGGTGGCACAATGCATGCTTGACCACCACTTCACTGAAACTCCTGCTCAATGTGGTCCTGCAGAGATAAGGTACAAGGAGCCTTCTGTTCTACCAATTAATGGAGAACCCAGCAGTAGCCCCCAAAGTGATCAGACATTATTCACCTATTACTGGGATAGGTATTTATGAGATGGCCAAATTGGTCCCCATCTGCAGAGTGCATATGGATGATGGCAATGATGTGATTCATCCAAGTCACCACGTCACCGCTGCCTTTGCTGTCCAGAATCATTCATCTGCCTACTTTACACTATAGAAGACACATGTGCCCTTCTTTTTAAGGTAGCTATAGCAGGGCACCAGAAGGTGCATTACACAGCTTCCCTAAAGCAATACCATGTTCTCAAGTCGATCAGTTTTGAAGATGGCACCAAGTTACCAGGATCTGAATAAACTATTGAATAACTGTGCAGGTAATACACAACTTGAGCCCAGTTACTGTGCATAAGACAGTCACGTAATCATCGTAATCACTAACAGGACATACTATACTTTAAATTACAGTGACTGAATAGAATACTGTATAAATATAGCAGGTATCAAACTACATTTGGTACTGGACACACTAAAATATGCATTTAAGTTCACCTAATACACTGTGTAAATACCATTTAAAGGGGTTGTCCAGGTTCAGAGTGAGCCCCATTTTTACCCAGGCAGCCCCCTGATCATTTTCCGATGCTCTCCCTTACCACAGGGCAAGGGTTTTATTATTTATGTTTTTACACTGCTAGGTGGAGGCATCTGCCTAGCGGTGTTGCTGGTTGCAGTCCGTGTGCATCCTGCAATTTTCGCGCGCCACATTCTAGAAATGCCTATTCTTGTCCGCATGGCATGGCTTCACAGAAATGCGGTAAGCACACGGATGACTTCTGTGTGCTGTCCACATTTTTTGTGGCCCCATAGAAATTAATGGGTCCGCATTCGATCTGCAAAAGATTTGGATTGGATGCAAACCGAAAATACGGTTGTATGCATGAGGCCTAAATCAGGCTATAGACTGCTTTTATTTGTGGTAAAATTAAATAATAAGAAGATAATATGTATGATAAATTTGGTACCTATGTATTACCTATACATTTACCACCTATTGGTTGGCTTATTTTGTGCCAAGATTTTGAGACAGTTTTGATGTACGTTGGCGCATGTTAGCCCACGCCTTTTCCAGCCAAACTACTCTTCATTTTCCACTAAGCCATGCCCTGTTTTCCAAGTGAGCTGCAAATAATATCTACAACACATAATAATGTGGTACAAAGTATGTACTCCAGGCTTTTTGGTGCAATTTGAGTTAATTCTGGCAAATTTAACTTAGTAAATTGCATATATCTCAATCTACTCAAAATACTTGTGCTTTATCATTTGCTGCCCACTAGAGATGAGTGAATCTATTCTAAATAAATCAAATTTGTTATGAATCTCTCAAATACTTCAGTTTCCAACTAATTCAAATGTTTTAGCATTTGTCTCACTTGAAACGCATAAAATTATGGGCACTTTTTTATAGTTTAGAACACAGAGAAGAAGACATCGTCTAACAAAAAGGGATATTTTTTGGACCATTTTTTAATTTATAAAATATTTAAAAGCAGGCTGATATGACCGGCTATCATGAGTTTATCCATAGCTACAGTATATATGTCACTGTCACTTTGACATTGCAACTAGAGTTGAGCGAACTTGCATTTTAAGTTCGGCGTCCAAAGTTCGGGTTGGGGTTATCGAAGAATCCCGTTATGGATTCCGCAACCACGGACCATAACGGCATTTGGAATCCATAACGGGATTCTTCAATGAACCTGAACCTTGGACAACACTAAGGACCTGGGGTGACGTCACTGTCATATGATCAGTGCAGGGGGCGTGGCTTAGTACTGGATCACCTCTTATCCAATCCAGTGCTGAGCCACGCCCCCTGCACTGATCACATGACGGTGACGTCACCCCAGGTCCTTAGTGTTGTCCAAGGTTCGGGATTCATTGAAGAATCCCCTTATGGATTCCGAATGCCATTATGGTCTGTGGTAGCGGAATCCATAACGGGATGCTTCGATAACCCGAACCCGAACTTTGGACGCCGAACTTAAAATACAAGTTCGCTCAACTCTAATTGCAACTACTCTCTTGGCGTTAAAGAGCTTGAAAGGGGTTAGTTACAGTCCTAAAAGACCTCAGATTGCCATACACAATAATCTGAAGGCCAATTCAACCGAACTGGACTCAATACGAATTTTGAGAAATTGACTCCTCTCTACTGCATACAGTTCAAACTAACATATTCAATGAGCCAGGTTGCCTTAAACTTCAAGCCCAGAATGATCTGCAGAGTTTTCAATTTTTTGGCATTCAACAGAAACACATTGATCCCGTTCTTTTTTGTATAAAAAGTTGGGATCAATGGTTGGGTTGAAAGGGATTTTTAACCTTGCTATCAGATGTCTATTAGATATATATATATTATATTTCCATCAGGCACTGTCCCTTGTATGGATTATACACGGTTTAGAGACAATACAGTTCATTTCCTCAGAAAACAAATGCTCCAGAGGGCTCTTAATTAAAGTATGCGAGCCCATCCCACCAGACACTACAGAGATTGACAGACAGTTATCACTTGGAAATACAATGGATAACAGGAACCTCACGTACATGACAGCAAGATGTAACGAGTTTAACTTGTTAGCATCTAAATTAACTCAGCTGATATGTAAAATAACCCTTTGATGTATTGTATATGGCAGATACCAGTATTGTTTACTGAATTCCCAATATTAACATGTCACCCACTTTAGTAATTTTGGTGTTCCCACCCCCAATGTCCTATAAATATGTGCTGTGCAATAAAGACTTCAGATATTGGCTAACTAAGTTCAGTCTGGGAAGCTGGTATCTCCTGCCCAGTGCAACTAGGATATTCACTGCAAGGGGAAATATTCATGGGTTGGAGGTCTGATGCCTCATTGTATAACCATCTCATAACCACCTCAAATTGGAAAAAGCTAACACACATGCAAATTTTTATTTCATATAAATGTTCTGTTTTTAGTTTAGCCAGGCTCATGAACCTGCAGCTCACCAATTGCCTTATCATTTTAGGCAGGCACTACGTGTCACCTACATACAACCATATAGGAGATGTAGGAGATGAATACCTGAGTATATACATATTCATGAACAAGAGGAATGTTTGCTGCCATACTGAAACTTTCTATCTGGGGTCTAAGCCTAACAAGACCATATGGGTCACTTCCTCGGTACATCTGTGTTGGCCCCCATTCCTGAGAAAAATCATGTTTTAATATATGCAAATGAGCCTCTAGGAGCAACTGGGGCGTTACCATTACTCCTAGAGGCTCTGTTCTCTCTGCAACTGCCACACCCTCTGCAGGGCCAGGCAGGTGTGATCACTTTAAACTGAAGATTTTAGAAAATGAAGCGAATAACTGAGACAGATAAAACAAGTCCTAACATATAACAGTCAGGAATAGCTGCGAACCAGTCTGAGTCTGAGTCTGAGACATTGTATGTTGAGTCTAGTTTCAACTTATGATGGCCCAGGAAAGACCATCGTGTGTTGAAAATTATTGTATCCTTAGGCCATAGTATCCTGAGGGACCACTGTAATGGAATGAGAGGCTTTGTACATGTGATATTTCATGACATTTAAAAGTAGTGTTGTTCTCACTTTCTGCTTTTTCATGGTCAAGCAGTTGTTTTGAGATGTGTCCATCCTTTTATACGACATTCTTGTCCGCTTTGAATAATTTTTTAGTAGTTTAGCCTGGATTGTGAAGATTGCTCTCTACTGTTCCTGTTGATCCTTTTAAATTGGCTGTATGGGATACTGACGAACAAATTTTTTGTAGTAGGCACTCTGGAAATCTAAGTAACTGTTTGAAGAGTGTTTTGGTGATGAGCCACAACAATGTCCAAAATGTGGTACGAAAAAGAGAAAAAAGAATTGGATCGCACATCCACAAGCTTTGCTTTGATCTATAACTGCTTCTCATCACAAATAAATTCGCTTCTCAGCGCAATATTTAGCGTACGGCCCCCTATACTGCATACTATATAAGAGGCATTAGTGTACATTTTGATCAAAAGGCATAAGCCCACTTTCCGCGCCAAGGTTGCCTCTAGGAGTGGGACCTACTCTAAATTTGGCGCGGCACTGTCTGGCAACTGCTGGCGCCACAGCCCCGCACCAGCAGGCTACGGGATCCAGCCACCAAACAGCACCCCTGCTGTCTGGCAATGCCACCCTGGCACCGGGCCCCACCAACCCACCAGTGCAGCACCACAGCAATAACGGCCGCCACCCAGCACCACACCATATGAACAGTTGTTAAATGTCCAAAATGTAATTGATATCCTGCTTATGTGAAGAGTGAATTGAATGTCCATGTATTTTAATTCAGATTATTGAAAAATTCAATAGAATTACTGCTGTATCAGCACCTCATGCATGCTGCTGCCCCGCTTCCCTAAGCAGGCATGGCCGCTGTGACACTCACCCAGCATCTTGTATGCCAGTGGTCCGGACCGCTTGCCCTCCTTTGTCCACCAGCAGCGAGTCAGACTGCTGGCATCCTGCATGGTTTCCTCTTCTGCAGGGGACATACCAGGGGACCACCAGGATAAAACACGTAGATCTAGTTCAAGTCAAACTGGTTGGTTGGCACAGTGGTTAAACAACTACTTTCAGATCCTTTCCATTTGAAGAATAGATTGTCAATGAAAGGATGATAGATTATGATGACATTTCTGTAATCTGGAGTTTTTGAGATGTGTTTAGCTTCAAATTGATCCATAAATAAGTTTCTTCCCCTAACATTTGCCAACTGTAGATTTATCTTTCAAGACTGCCTCTTGCTAAAATATAATGCATCACTCCAGAGAATTTGTTTCCCTAGATTCTAATGGCTGTGTGCTTTATATGACTGTAGCTGACACCTGACATTGTGTTATGGTCCAGCCATGAAAAAGGAATCCATTAAAGTCTTTACAAATAGTTCTTGGGCTGATTTTTAGACTAGTTTGGAAGTTAATGCATGCTGCAGCCAATTATGATTTTAATTTGTTACAAAGACCTCACTATCAAGGTCTATGAGCTTGTAAAACTTGTTTCACAACTTTTAGATGTTTCTTCTTGGTATTACCTGTGTCTAATCTCATAGGTAAAGCTTTAGCAGGACAGAAACTGGACACACAACAAGGCCACACTGGAAGATATTGGGTTCTTTCTTAAATATCAACAGATAGATGAAAAGTGAATTGTTAAGATCATACAAATTTTAGAAATGGGTAGGAGTACCACAGATTAGAAGGGATGTCCTGTCCTCATATTTTACTACTACCAGATGTTGTCTGCACTTGTATACAGCCTGAATCTAACAAAATGGCAGACTTTTTAAGTACTTTAAGAACTGCCCATCTAGAGTACTAAATTGTTACAAGGTAGAAAAGGTTGAAGACCAAATATCTCTGATGTTGCATGCCAAGAATAATATTAGAAAATTAAAGAAATCTATTGTAAGAATACATGACAACCTTATCCAAGTAATCAATGACTGAAGATTTCCATGACTGAACACTTGTACGGAAGTTGTATGAATAGTTAATAGAGAAAACTAGAATAATTTTTATTGTCCATGGACATCCGCTTAGGGAGGGAGGTTGAAAGATGGGATCCTGAAGGAAATTCTATCCTAAAACCTTTTGACCTTTAGGTAAAGCCAGTAGACATAACCTGAAGCCGTTTTGGCTACTTCCCCAACTGCACAACGATGAGAGGTTATCATCACACTTAGCCAGTCTGGCATATACAATACTAGTTGCATAGATGAATCACTGTAGGACTAGGGCAAAGTCTAATTTCAGTGTTGGCTATGTAATGCTTATTGGAGACTTGATAGTTTGGGAATTTTTACTGAAGTGTTACGCAGGGGTATCACTGACCACAATTTAGAACCCACATATAGCTTGTTAAAAAAGGCTACCTATTCGATTAAGGGAAAGTACTAAATCGCCTAAATGTGTGAAATATACTGGACTCACTTTAGGTTCCCAGATCACTTAGCCTACAGATTATTTTCTCACCTTTTGCAGCACATGGACTAATGAGATATCCTTTATTATTAGTTACCTGTTTTATAATAGACTAATTAGTTATCTGTGGCTGTCCAGTAGTTTAAATGTTTTTGAAATGTACATTGTATAGACAGTATACGTGCAAAAGTTTAAGACTTACACAAATTTTGCTTTTCACAAAGTATGTTGCTTCAGTTTTTATGGTGGCAATTTGCATTAACTCTTGATTGTTATGAAGAATAATCAGATGAATTGCAATTAATTGCAAAGTTATTACTTGTCTTGAAAAATAACTTAATGACAAAAACCCTATTTTTGGTGCATTTCAGTTTGGCCAAAAAATGACCTGCTAACATAATTTCAATGAACAAGGCAGCTGATCACTCAGAAATGTCAATTGAACTAGAAGAGCAGATTGGCTGCTTTATAAGAGGGAAGGGTGGTTCTTGAAATCATTGCCTTCATTTGTTAACCATGGTTACCTCTAAGGAAACATTTTCAGTCATCACTGTTTTTGATCAAAAGGGCTTCACAGGAAAGGACATTGCAGCTTGTATGATGGCACCTAAATCAAACATCAGAAAATCAAGAACTTCAAGGAGAGAGGTTCAATTGCTCTGAAGAAGGTTTTAAGGTAACAAGAAAGTCAAGCAAGTGCCAGGACCTCCACCTAAAGAGGATTCACCTACAGGATTGGGTAACCACAAATGCAGAGCTTGTTCAGAATGGCAGCAGACAGATGTGAGAGCATCTACACACATAGTGAGGCGAATACCTTTGAAGGATGGCCTGGTGTCAAGAAGGGCAGCAAAGAAGCCACTTTTCTCCAAGAAAAGCATCAAGGACAGACTAACATTCTGTGGGAAGTACAGGGATTGAACTGCTTAGGATTGGGATAAAGTTATTTTTCCAAAGAAACTTCCTTTCAGACTGTTTGGAACATCTAGAAATTATTGTCTGGAGAAGAAAAGGTGAGCGTTACTATGAGTCCTGTGTCATTTCAACAGTAAAGCATCCTGAGACTATTCATGTGTGGGATTGCTTCTCATCCAAGGGAGTGGCTCACAATTTTGCCTAGGAACATTGCCATTAAAAAAATGGTATGAAAACATACTCCAAGAGCAACTTCTCCCAACAATCCTGGAGCAACCTGGTAATGAACAATGCCTTTTCTAGTGGGGTAAGTGGCTTGGTGACCAAAATGTTGAAATTTTGGGTCCAAGTCCAGGCAGTAAACTCCCCAGATCTCAATCCCATTGAGAACATGTGTTCAAGCCTCAAAGAGCAGGTAGACAGACAAAAAACAGAAATAGTGATAAACTCCAAGCACTCATTAGGCAAGAATGGATTGCTATCAGTCAGGATCTGGCCCAGAAGCTGATATCCAGCATGCTATGGTGAACTGCAAAAGTCTTGAAAAACAATTGTTAACACTGGAAATATTGAGTCTTTGCATAATCTTTATGCATTTGTCAATAAAAAAATAAATAAAAAAAACTAAAAACTAAAAACCTACAAAAATTGTGTGTCTACAAGTAAAGACAAACAGACAAAGTGTGAAAAAACTACAAAACTTTATTGAGATTGGTAAACAGAAAATCGAAACAAAATACTGGGGGGAGGAGAAAAGAAATGAGGGGACACTGAGAGGGGAGAACAGAACATGCACCACGTTATTAAGAATTAATAAAATGCATGGATCCATATTACTGGTGATCCGAAACACGTCACATTGCTGTTATTGTCCTGCATACATGTGAGTTTTTATCGCTATCTTCAATAAAAGCACTCGAACTGGTAGAAGCTGGATCTGGAAATTGTCTGTTTTGCTAAGTGTTTAACCACCACTTACCGAAGAAGTGGAGTTCCGGGCTCCCAGAGAGTGAGTAACAGGGTCGAGCTGCCTACAACCTTCTTTTTGTTTGTTTGAGGTACCTAGAAGTGTGCAAAAGGTACATGTCCATTAAAGTGCTGACTTCAATCTGGGACAAAAATAGCAGGGTACTCAGAATGAGGACTAATCAAGAGTCTCTATTTCATAAAGTAAAAAAGGCCCCGCTAACAGTGGTCACAGGTCGACAAAGCCAGTGCATCAAAGAAAAAACATTTGCAAAAACACTTCAGAAATTGTGTGCATCCGTCTCACCCATCACAGTGTCCCTCACTCACCCTACGCGTTTTGCCAAAGGCTTCGTCAGGGGAAGTTGTACAGTACTTTCAATATACTATAGAAACATCTAAAAACTCTTAAGCGGCAAACATTCTGAAAACCAACATTTGTACTTCTGGCCACGACTGTACAGTGGCTTGCAAAAGTATTCACACCACTTGACTTTTTTCATTTTTTTGTTATATTACAGCCTTAAGTTCAATGTTTTATTAAACTGAATTTTATGTGATGGATCAGAACACAATAGTCTAAGTTGGTGAAGTAAAATGGGAAAAATATATAAATAAAACTATTGTTTAGAAATAGAAAAAAGAAAATTTGCCATGTGCGTATGTATTCCTCCCCTTTGTTAGGAAGCCCATAAAAAGCTCTGGTGCAACCAATTACCTTCAGAAGTCACATAATTTGTGAAATGATGTCCACCTGTGTGTAATCTAAGTGTCACATGATCTGTCCTTACATATACACACCTTTTTTGAAAGGCCCCAGACACCTAAGTAAGAGGCATCACTAACCAAACACTGACATGAAGACCAAGGAACTCTCCAAACAAGTAAGGGACAATGTTGTTGAGAAGTACAAGTCAGAAGTACAAGTACTAGCGCCGGAGGCTTGTATCGCGTGCACGCCATCAGTGGCGCGCGATGTCTGCAATGTGAATGCGATCCTTTTCTCTCTTGATAGCTCCTGATGAGATGCCCGCAATAGGGCGAGGAAACGCGTTGAGCTGTGAATACAGAGAGCTGAGCGATTTATATCAGTAATTAGAATATTAGCAGCCTCACATGATATTTTTAGTAGGGTTAGTGTGGGAGCACTGTGATGCCAGCTGCTAGCGGTTGAATGTGGATATAACCAGCGCAGCGGCAGCCACCCTAACCGCACATATCTTTCTACTATATAGCGGTGCAAACAGGGAGTTATTAGGCATTGGTCACACTGGATCAAACCGCACCCTGATATATCATCAAATTGCACCGGTATATATTTACAGTTATCTAGCACAGATAGCTCTTTTTGATCCCTTATACCCCAATAAAGATTTATTGTTTTTTCCTAAGCGCTATCTGTTTTTATTAAATCACACAAGTTAGGTTAGGTTATAAAAAGTTAGGTTATAAAAAAATATCCAAATCTTTGATGATCCCCAGGAGTACCATCAAATCTATCATAACCAAATGGAAAGAACATGGCACAACAGCAAACCTGCCAAGATACGGCTGCCCACCAAAACTCACGGACCGGGCAAGGAGGGCATTAATAAGAGAGGCAGCACAGAGACCTAAGGTAACCCTGGAGGAGCTGCAGAGTTCCACAACAGAGACTGAAGTATCTGTACATAGGACGACAATAAGCCATACGCTTCATAGAGTTGGGCTTTATGGCAGAGTGGCCAGAAGAAAGCCATTACTTTCAGCAAAAAAACAAAAAGGCAGGCTGTGAGTTTGCCAAAAGGCACGTGGGAGACTCCCAAAATGTATGGAGGAAGGTGCTCTGGTCTGATGAGACTAAAATGGAACTATTCGGCCATCAAAGAAAACGCTATGTCTGGCGCAAACCCAATACATCACATCACCCAAAGAACACCACATGTTTTTCAGCCAGGACTGGGAAACTGGTCAGAGTTGAGGGAAAGATGGATGGTGCTAAATATAGGGATATTCTTGAGTACCACTCTGTGCGTGATTTGAGGCTAGGACGGAGGTTCACCTTCCAGCAGGACAATGCCCCCAAACCACTGCTAAAGCAACACTTGAGTGGTTTAAGGGGAAACATGTAAATGTGATGGAATGGCCTAGTCAAAGCCCAGATCTCAATCCAATAGAAAATCTGTGGTCAGACATAAAGATTGCTGTTCACAAGCGTAAACCTTTCAACTTGAAGGATCTGGAGCAGTTTTGCAAGGAGGAATGGGCAAAAATCCCAGTGGTAAGATGTGGCAAGCTCATAGAGACTTATTCAAAGCGACTTGGAGCTGTGATTGCTGCAAAAGGTGGCTCTACAAAGTATTGACTTTAGGGGGTGAATAGTTATGCACATTGACTTTTTCTGTTATTTTGTCCTATTTGTTGTTTGCTTTACATTAAAATAAATATATAAAATCTTCAAAGTTGTGGGCATGTTCTGTAAATCAAATTATGCAAATCCTTAAACAATCCATGTTAATTCCAGGTTGTGAGGCACCAAAACACAAAAAAGTCAAGGGTCTGAATGAATAGCAGTGTGCATGCTGGCATGCTTTCATGTCAGGTTGTGCCAATGGCAGACCACAATACCCTGTGGCAAGGGTGCCATGACATGCATAGCAGGAATGCCAATCTCCTTGACTGTTAGTTATAGGTATAGATAGTGGAGTAGGCCCATGAAAATCCTGGTCCTGATGGAGAGGTATATGTAGTGATGCTACTGCACTGCACCAATACACTGTTACAGATAGCTGCTGTGAGAAAAAGTTAAGAAGGCATTAAAGGGGTGTTTTAGCACCAATATACTGAGTGAGGATGATCCATGGGTGTTGCTTATTGGAGCTGCTATGGGTCTGTGAAAATTAAAGCCAGGACCTGCTCCACCTTACGGGATTGCAGTGTGCTTGAAACAGATGCAGGTTGGACACTGGGAGTGGTGGTCAATGGAGATATTAGCATTATGCTGGAGGCCAAGTGGTGTGATGTTGGACTTGAGGAGAGCGGTGAAGATGGTCACTCTGTGTGTTGGAAAAAATCACAGGTTTGAACCAGTTCAG
>JAKVIS010001366.1:0-35862 GCA_033119425.1 Bufotes viridis
CTGCTGCTGCACCCACCCTGACTTGTGTGTATTCTCAGCATATAGAAATACAGTACACCGATACAGCTCCTCAATCCCCTGCTCCCTTTTTAAGCGTTACATAAGAAAACTCGCTGCCACCACTAGAGGGAGCTCCATCTATATGAATTTATACAGTTACCATTAAATGCAATGGCGGCTATGAAGATCTCATTACACCAAGCTCCCACTTCTTGGTGGCTGCAGAAAAATACAGTTTTGTGTCCACAAGCAGGAGAAAGATCATTGCCCGGCTCCATGGCAGTTTCTATCTAAATTATTATTTTTTTTTTTATTTTTTTTTTATGGTTAGGATATATGTTCTGCTCTTTAATTCGTTGTGTTGCTTTCTTTCCCTCAGGGGAGTCCAGCTGAAGAACCCATTTTACAGCATCTGGACCACAGATGTAGGAGCGGAGCTTGCTGTATCCTCTTTGCATCTTTAGCCTTAAATGGGTTATCCCATAATTAATGTAAATGAAAATCGGACATCAAATGGCACACGAAAATCTCTAATAGAGCTAGAACCAGCCCTGCGCCTCACATGGATCCAGAGATCTCCATTCATTACTCGAATTGCTCTGCTAGATTCATGTTAAGTTGGCAGCTCAGGGAGTGTGACCTTTCTGCTGCAGCTCTCTCCCTATCACAGCTCAGGAGGCAGTTGAAGGATGGAACAGAGCATGTGCATTCTTCTCAGCTGGGTGGACAGAGAAAGAACAAAAGGAACAAACAGTAGGTGGCGCTATACAGATACATTTTAATGAATAAGTCAGTGGCTATACAATAATAATTTTTAATTTACATGCAATTACAAAAGTATTTAGATCTAGGTGTTTTAGTTGAAAACTGCAGAATATTTTTCGTGGGACGACCCCTTTTTAGGGTTGTTGAGTGTGGGCTTTTTTTTCTCCTGGCGACACCAATGTTGAATATAAGATGCAATGACCCAGTCTTGGGGTTGTTACATTGACTGTCCCCGTCCATAGGTCTCATTAAGGCCTATGGTTGCCATAGGAGTGGACTATGAGCCAAGAGCACCCCCTGCTCTGGAGGACTCTACGTGACTATTACATGGTTGGTTTAAATGAATGAGCAATCAGTCTGATCTGCTGTCCCGCAGCCTCCAGCATCATGAAGCTTGTGTATGTTCTAAGCGGCTTTCACACCCTAACCATCCAAAAAGAAGTCCATCCAGGGACCGCTCCAGTTAAAGGATCCATTCACCTGTCCGTGTGTGTTTTGCGAATCCGCAAAACACGGACACCGGCAATGTGCGTTCCGCATTTTGTGGACCGCACATCGCAGGCACTATATAGAAAATGCATTTTCCTGTCTGAAATTGCGGACCCGAAAGTGCGGAACTGCAATTGCGAATGCAGGCAGGACATAGTGTGTCCCCATAGAAATGAATGGGTCCGCAATACACGCGTCAGAATTGCGGACGTGTAAATGGAGCGATATGTGGGTCATTTGGTAACAGGGTCACAGTGGTCCCCATTTTCCCCATCCTGAGCTCGAGAAGCATAGAGCACGTTTACCTAGATCACCGGGGCATTTGCCTGGTTTGCTTTGTTGCTGCGTCCGTTCATTGCCCAGAGGCCATGTAAACTGTCTTTGGACTGAAAGTCCTGATTATAAAATTCTCTAGTTTTTAAGGGGTTAATAAAACCATTCCATCCTGCGGAGCTTCACCGGAGGCTTGTGGACATTTCTCCTCGGCTCCGGGGAGCATCAGCAGAGATACGTCTCCAGCTCCATTCATACAAGTGTGATAAATGTGTTTAATAATTGATTCCCGTTCATCGCACATGCAGGAACATGGATTTCATGTCAGGTTCTCAAGCGTCAGGGCACTGAAGGCGGGGGGCCCCTGGTAATGAGGATAAATGCAGCGTCGCTAGTTATAGGGGGCCGGAAGACATCCCACGCCATATAAAAGGGCACTTAGAATTTATTTTTCTTGTTTTGGAAGGGTGGGTGGGGTGGAGGGACAATTAAGATTCCCCATGCACATCATATAATCTGCCCGGTGTATGGGGGTCCTTAAAAAGATTTTTGCATTGGCGCACTCAGAAGCCATTCTGTTCCTGAGCGTCCTGCAGCTTTGTGCAATAGCAAATGGAACGTTTTCATGCGTTCAGAAAGGATCCGGTTGTATTATCTCCAATATGAACAAGACGGCTCCGGCACTAAAACCATTGCAAGTCAATAGGCGCCAGATCCGTTTTTTTCAGACACCAAAAACTGATCTGGCGCCATTGCCATACATTGTGTTTCACAACAGATCCGTCTGGGTCAGTATCCCATGACTGCTTGCAGCGTTTTTGAGCGTCATGAGAACGCAACAAAACGGAGTGCGTTCTGATGCACTCCGTTCAAGTTTCTTCCGTTTTGTCACCATTGAAAATGAACGGGGCGAAAACTCAAATGTTTTGCTGCAACAGATCTCAAAAACGTACAGCAAAACGCAGATGTGAAAGTAGCCTTAGGGCTCGTTCGCACAAACGTTTTTTGCGTTCCATATACGGAACCATTCATTTCAATGCTCCGTATGTATTCAGTTTTTCCGTTCTGCAACATTTTAAATCGGGTCCTATTATTGTCCGCAAATCATGTTCAGTGGCTCCATTCAAGTCAACGGGTCCATATAAAAAAACGGAATGCATACGGAACATATGTCATCCGTTTTTTGCAGATCCATGCTGTAGAAATGCTATGCGCAGCCCATTTTGCACATGTGTTTGTAATGATTACAAAGTTCCTGTTTTTGCTGAAAAACAAAACTGAAACACAACAGATTTTTGAAAAACAGACCGCAAAACCATACGCTAATGTGAACAATCCCTTAGATGAACGTTGGCCCCACCTGCCAGCTCCGGCCCGGACCCCTGGCTGCTCCTTCCTCATCTCTGAACCTGCGTCTCCCCTGCACAGTACAGTATAATCGTCAGTCTATCCTGCCAATTTTGGCCGCAGTGGCTGACCATCTAATGTGTGTGGGGATGTGGCAGACGTTGGGGGTGAGAAGTAGAAGACCTCATGCTTATGACTGTATTTTGCATGTGTCCGATCCGCATTCTTTTGAGGATCATACACTGATAGAGATGAGTGAACTTCAAAAATTAGTTCGGGGTTGGGGTAATCGCCGCATCCCATTATGGATTCCACTACCGCGGACTATCCCGGCATATGGAATCCATAAGGGGCGGCTTCCACGAACCCGAACTTTGGAAAAGCCAAAGGACCTGGGGTGACGTCACCGTCATGTGATCAGTGCAGTGGCCAGCGTATGGTTTAGGAGTCAGAAAACCAGGCCATCCAATGATGGCAAAAACAGTTGCCACAATATACAGTATGAATCTCTCCAGATGGATTTGAGCAAGGGTGGAAACTATTGTACTTTAAGTGTCCTACTGCAGACTCTATGGCTGACAATCTCTCACTTTTGCAGTTGTCTATATTTGCAACTGAGGGATACAGGTTTTTTGGGGCCTTTTTAAGGCCTCTTTCACACGGGCGTCACGTTTGACGCCCGGATCAGAGGCGGGTGCGTTGCGGGAAAATGCACGATTTTCCGGCGCGAGTGCAAAGTGTTTTAATGCGTTTTGCACGCGCGTGGGAAAAATCGGCATGTTTGGTACCCAGACCCGAACCCGGATTTCATCACTGAAGTCCGGTTTCGGGTTGAGTATTCTGTAGATTTTTTTTATTTTCCCTTATAACATGGTTATAAGGGAAAATAATAGCATTCTCAATACAGAATGCTTTGTAAAATGTGGATGTAGGGGTTAAAAATAAAAAACTTAACTCACCTTATCCACTTGATCGCGTAGTTGCCGATCTCTTCTCTCTTCAAGCATTAGCTGCCGTCTAAAGGACCTGTGATGACGTTGAGAATGCTATTATTTTCCCTTATCACCATGTTATAAGGGAAAATAATAAAGATCGGGTCCCGTCTCTTAGCAACCATGCGGGAAAATCGCAATGTCCAGCTAATAAGCTACCCCTATTTAAAACTTAATCTTTACTTAATGAATAATAAAACCCCTACTTCCCCATAACAAGCCAAAATACATTTAGATGAGGATATACAGAGTAAGGAGATACAATCAATTCATACTCCAAGTATGCGGGAAAATCGCACTGCATCCGCACTTGATTGCGGATGCTTGCGATTTTCCCGCAGCCCCATTCACTTCTATGGGGCTTGCGTTGCGTGAATAACGCACAATATAGAGCATGCTGCGATTTTAACGCAACTCAGAAGTGATGCGTGAAAATCACCGCTCATGTGCACAGCCCCATAGAAATGAATGGGTCCGGAATCAGTGCGGGTGCAATGCGTCCTCCTCACGCATTGCACCCGCGCGGAAATCATGCCCGTGTGAAAGGGGCCTAAGACCCAACCGGCCAAGTCGTGTCCAAGTGTGAAGGGTGTCTTAACAGTATTCCCCCTCACTGCAATAAAGTCTACATGGCTTAGGTAGCAGAATACCTTATTGACGTCAACACTCTGCCATGCAGATTTTTGAACTTTCTTATCTTTGTTCCTTCCTGTAGATCATCCAGAGACGTGAATCTCTGCAGCTTTAGTCCAGTCCTGTGAGGAATAGAGCTCATTGAGTTGTTTCCTCTTCTTGCTGGAACTCTCTGGACTCAGAAAGGGGCAGATCCAGGATCTGAGTTGATTAACCCTGTCACTTCCATCCTTTACCATACTGGGTGTACACAGCATAACATGGCAAGCATTGAACAGTTTGCAAGTACCCCCTGCTCTGGGGTACTGCACATGAACATCTTGTAGTGGTCTTTTCAGGCTGTGCAATCCAAACAGATTTATGGAGTAATTGCAGTTTTTCATTGTTTCAGGGAATTGGCTGACTAAATAGGGAATAGATACTACATCTGGAAGCAGTTGTAGATTTAGGAAGAGGATTGAAGACCCTGTTGCTATCATGCAAGGGCCATCCTCCAAAACCTCAGACTTTTAAGTCTTGCCTCAAGCTATTCAGGTCCTGGGTTCTGTGAGTCAGGACATCTGTGTAGAAGACACAATTCTTCATTCACCCAAACTTTTCCTTAATGGCCGTTCTCAGATGGCTTTCATTATAGTGGCTGGGATCTGCGCCTGTCTGTACTTCTTATTTCTGTGTTTTATGGTGTATCAAGTCTTCAAGAACATCGGCGGGAAACAATCTAGTTTACCAGCAATGAACAAGGCCCGAAGACTGCATTACGAGGTAAATGACGTTAGGTGGTTCTGAACGGGGGGTCAAATAAGTACGAAACCTCCAGAGAGAAACAGGACGTGCCGCCTGAGAATTCAGGCACAATCTTTGTGGTTCGGTGCAATGCAAAATTGTCCTCAAGTAACCTTAAGCCGTTCGTCTACACACCCAAAGCAAACACGCATTGGCCAGAAGTTGGAATCAACGGCGGACTGTGTGTATCTGAGTTTGACCTGAAATCATATAGAGCCAAACTGTATGGTAAGAATATCTCCTGGTCATCACATAACTAAAGATATCTGGCACCTCCATATGTGATGGCACTTGTATCCTGGGGCCAGTAAAAATCTGTAACTGGTCAGGCCATGGACAAATGCTAATGGTGACCACCACATAAAACCTCTGCTCGCCACGAGCTGCTCAAAGGCTCTGTACATGCGATGGCCTCCTTGCACTTGCCCCGTTATTTCCCCCACATCCCATTTCTTGCCCACCGGTTGGGTTGGCGATCGAATGCCTTGGATTTTTTCTTTTGTGGTCTCTTTATGCTTTCTCTCTTTATGCTTTCTTTTATAGGGGCTGATTTTTAGGTTCAAGTTTCTAATGATCATCACCCTGGCCTGTGCCGCCCTGACCACCGTCTTCTTCATTACCACGCAGGTAACGGTTTTTGACAGTCACCCATATTACATCAAGTTTTGGGTCATACAGTTCATGTGTACCTGGCGTTACAACAAGCTGCCATGCCACCTGCTGAAGGCTTTGTATGGCTCTACTCGGTCAACAAAATGGGGCTAGAGGTGGGCGATGCTAGTGCAGGACCAGACGCTCTAAGGCGGGAATGGTGGAGTAGTGTGGCAGGTAGTACAGAGGGGGATGCTGAAGGCTCTGTTAAAGGGGTTCTCTTTAATGACAGTCAATGGGGGTATATCGCTAGGATATGTGGCCATTGTCTTATAGGTGCACCGGGACCCACACCTATATCGAGAACAGAGCCCTGAAAGTGAAGGAGGGCGCACTGTGCATGCGCAGCCACCCTCTATTCATTCTCTATAGAGCCGCCAAAATTGCCGAGCCTATAGAAGTGAATGGGAGCGGTGGCCGGTCACCATTCACTTTTACGGGGAGCCAGCTTGGTGGTGGCCGGACCGGAGTCCTCCAGCCACCACCTTTCGGGGCTCTGTTCTCGATTTATAGGTGTTGGACCCGCACCTATAAGACAATGCGGGCATATCCTAGAGGAAATTGGCCTTTCAAAACCTCATGTAGCTGGTCCCCACCAATTGGTACGTGGGCGTCTTCTAGCTGACTGCTCTGCATTTTCATGTCCCAGGCAATGTTTTTCATTACCCACCCAGAAACCTTCATAGGGGATAACCGGCTCTAAACACACATGCTGAGATAAAAGTTGTGCCCAGGGAAGGTCATTGCAACCTCGGCTGAGCACCTGAGTGGGCAGCAACGGATCCCTCAGTCTTTGTGGACCACCTAGGTGGGAAGGGTGCGTCCACTCATCCAAAAGTTCAGCCTGATGCATCCCTTTAACAACGCCAAACTTTTTTCTTCCCAGGTGTCCGAGGGTAACTGGAAATGGGGCGAATACAACATTGAACTGAACAGCGCTTTCTTCACAGGCATTTATGGGATGTGGAACCTGTACGTCTTTGCACTCATGTTCCTGTATGCGCCATCCCACAAAAACTATGGAGATGACCAGACAAACAGTAAGGAATGAAATTCAATGTCGCGTAAGAGTTGATTCCCACAAAGAAAACAATTTCAGCTTTTCAAGGCAGCTAAAGAATGTGAACCCTCTTGAAACCTTTTACTGATAAAGCGACTTTGAGTAAAAATCTCCTTCCGTTTTGTGTAAATGTAACTATGGAGACGCACAGATCTGCATAGAAGCCAGATACCAGTAAATGCCCCAAATCTGTACTTCTTCACGAGGAGACTCTTCAATGCACATAGAGAGAGAGAGATAATTTCGCTGCTGCTGTTAATGCTGCAGATTTTCCACATGCAGCGGAAAGGTTTAAGAGTTTAGGCTGCTTGTGGCTGTCACCCTGCTGATTTCACACTCCTTATATTTGTTAGACATTTGTGCAACTGAAAATTGCTTCATTCATCTATATGTGGCTTCAGTAGCAAGCACCTAGATGAGACGTTTGCAGAAATGGCATCGGTAATGTGATTTTCCTGAACCCATGACAGCACCATAGAGAGACCAAAAGGCCACTTTCAGACAAGGGAGTGTCACGCTCGGGACTCGCAGTGCAGCAGCTGTCCTGACCTCCCAGCACTGCCAGGGTCGCCTAGCATTATATTGATTTATGATGCTATGTAACCCTTAGCACTATGTCAGTTATACAATACACTTCAGATATCTGTCAGTGTTATCCAATGCATTCCAGAACTGTAAGGGTTACATAGCATTATAAATCGGTATAATGCTACACGACCTCAGCAGTGCTGGAAGTTCAGGACAGGAGCTGTCTTATACTTGCACTGCGAGTCTGCAGCGTGACACTCGCTAGTCTGAAAGTGGCAAATAGAGGAATAAAACAACCCTCGGGAGGGACAGCGCTTGAAAAGTATTCCATGCTAAAAAGACCCAGAAGTAAGTGGAGGGAACTGAAGGCTAACGAGAGGTCCAAACTAAAGTCCGATCAAGAAACAATCCTAAAACCTAGGAACTTTAAAAACTTAGACTTTAAACCAGGCATAATTTTATACAATAAATCTTATATGGGTTTCTCATCAAGTGTATATAAAAATAACAGATTAAACAAAGCATTTTAGAAACCTAATTATCTTGACACAGGATGATCAAAACTGAAGATGTCTGCTGAACCACCACTGATTCCTTTGGTGCAGATTACATTGCAAAACAGATGCTTAGATCCAAGATCTGCTGTTAGGTCTACCAGAAGTACTTCAGACACCAAAATCTCCCTTCTGGGAACCATGATGGAACCCTACCGTGGCATCCATCCCTCCAGAGGTGCCCACAGATCTGCTGTAAGAGGTCTAAAGAGGCCCTTGATCCCTTCAGACCTCCTAGGGTCCACATCGCCAGAACTACTGCATGGAGGACTCCAGCAGACAACCACCGACCATCTCCAGGGACTTCCAGATCGGCAGCATGTATTTATAGGGTTTTGCTGGTGCACCATACCTCCTGTAGGCCACCTAGACTATATAGTCCAGTACTTTTTTTTACTCCCAAACAGGAGACTTCTAGGGCTTTGTTGGTGCACCATACCTCCGTTAGGCCATCCAAACAATATAGTCCAGCCCATATTTTCACTCCCCACCGGTAGCATTTTGTGCCTCTGCTTTCTGTAGACCAATAAACTTGAAATTGTCAACCAGGCATGGCCACAGAACTAGTTCCCCATGTATGCATAGTGGCCAAGGTAGACCAACATCCAGACATGGCGGCACCTCGGACACGGCAGATCACGACACCCAATCAGAGCGCCAAGTACAGTTGCCGCCATCCAGACACAAGTGCACAACACAAGCCCAGAAGCAGACGGCTACATAGCTGTAGAAGCTGTCGTTCCAGCAAGCATAAACACAGAAGCAATCAGCTACAGGTATAGGGGCACATGACATTAGTTACCCTGCCACAAAGTCCGTCCGTGTTTACCCCCAGGCCGCCCAAGCTCACAGGCTGCCAGCAAGGCAGGCATTGACTGAAGCAAAGGGTAGGCAGGCATTGACTCAAAGGCAGCGAGCCCTGAAGTCAGTCATCCAGTCCCTGTAACCATCAGGCAGCCGGAGTATTAAAGATTCGAACGTATAACCCAAGTTCAATTCATCATAAGGTGTTCCGTGTTTCACACCCCGGACGCTGCATGCGGGGGCGGGGCAGAAAATGTTGTGGCCGGAAATAGGCGACGTCCTGTAGGAGTTAATAATTGCGTAATGCTGTCTCTTCTAACTGTAGGTGGAACCGGTATGAACAGCGCAGAGGAGCTTCAGTTGACTACGACAATCATGCACGCAGACGGACCAACAGAACTGTACCGGCTGGCCGGCAAAGAGGCCCAGGAATAACCCCCTCGTGTCGTTGGGGTGGGCTCAATGTAGACCTCTTAGTTTCCGTATCCCACTATTAAAATGTTGCATACGATAGCCTCCCTTATTTATAGCTGGATTTCTCGGTTAGAGGAGTGGCAGAACATTTATTGTAATGTAGCTTTTTTTTTTTTCTTTTTATAAATCTATATTATATAAGTCGGTGGAGAGCGCTCACTCACACTGGTGGATATACTACTACTTTTATTTTTGTTGCTGCTGAAATTCTCCATCAGGCCCCGGTATTGCATTTTTTTTATTTTTCATGAAGGTGCAATTCCCTGGGAACAATACTCACAATTTTAAAAGCGTATACTGCCTCGTGTTCATAAAGCAATATCCAAAAAGCAATAAAACAATGTTCTTTTTGTAACGTTGGCCTTCTGTGTTTCTTTAATTACTTCACTATAAAGGGGTATGTAAGATTGGGGCAGTGGGGGGAGTTCCCTCTTTTGTTCCAGAAATGGCGCCACCCTTGTGCATGGGCTTTGTCAACAGTATTGAAATACCAAACCCAGCCTATGGCCAAGAGTGGGGCTGTTTTGAGTAAAGACCAGTTTTCATCCCACAGAAATTGATGAATAGAACAAAAACAACAGAAAAAGTAATTTTTTTCCAGTAACACACCTGTGTCAGACAACTCTGAACAGTGCCCCCTTCCCAATTATCGGATTTTATCATTTATTATCTAGTATATTAGGGCCGTTCTCCAGGGGCCGCACTGATTTTTGCAGATTATTGTGTGTTGCTGCCATCTAGTGGTTATGTAAAGTGATTACATGACTCTTTACTACAGAATAATTTTCATAGGAATTGTAACTTTGATGGGCTCTATTCACATTGCATTTGTGAGAACGTTAATGTCTGCATCAGTTTGCTACTTTGTAATGGCATTTTAGCAGCTGTACACGACAGTGTCTGTTTTCCCGTCTACAAATTGCAGATCCGCAGAACACTGATACCGGCCATGTGTGTTCCGCGTTTTGCGTAACAGGCAAAATGCGGAACACACATGGCTGGTATCCGTGTTCTGCGGATCCGCAATTTCGCGGACACTGTCGTGTGCAGCTGCTAAAATGCCATTACAAAGTAGCAAACAGGTATTTGAAGCTGCTGGTGCCTCAGGAGTCCATGAACCTTAAGGTGTAGGATCCGCCAGAGGCTGCAGCTGTGAATAAACAGACTATTCGGCCACCACTAACCAGTGCTCGCAAGCAGAAAGGGTTGCAGTGAGCCCCAGACATTCACGAAGACTCATTTTTGAACAGTATTGATTACTGATGAGGGCCGTGCAACCCTGGTTGGTCCAGATGGTTGGTGGATGGTCACCATGTCCCAACAAGGCTGCGACGTCTGCAAGGTGGTGGCAGAGTCTTGTTTTGGGCCGGAATCGTAGGGAGAGAGCTGGTAGGACCCTTTAGTAAAATACTGATGACCTGTTCTCAGGATAGGTCCTCAATATCTGATAGGTGAGGGCAGTGTCCGACTGGCGTACTTGGGGCCCACCAGTGTAACTGATTCTGGGTGCCCACCTTAGGGCTCCTGCACACAAACTTATATTTTTTCCATGTCTGTACCGTTCACTTCAATGGGGCCACAAAAAAAAAGACTGCGTTCCGTGTCTGTATGTCGGTATCCATGTCTTGCGCATCCGCAATTGCAGATGCAATGGGCACCTCCCCCAGGGCCCTCTTTATAATGCGACCCCGATGTAGGAATGCCGAGTGGTATAGTGCGACCTATCTGTTTCGTTATGTGTCAAGGTGCTCCTACCTGGATACGGCTGGACCCCAGGCTTTGGCTCCGAAGCAATAAATAGGGGGACTAATTGAGGCTTTGTCTTGGTTCCAGCAGGCTTTAGCATTAAACTGGCAGGCAAACTCACCTCTGCTCTATCCTTCTCTCACTCTGCTGTACTGACAAGCTGACTTGGTAACTTGGCTTCTTCTTTAGAAGAAGTCAAGGAATAGCTTAGAATCCTGGCAGCTCCAACATGGAGTCTCAACCTGCACACACCAGAACTGCCCCACCTCCTTCTGGTAGCAAGCAACACTGGCCCACTTCTGACCAAAGGGGGAGAGAATGGAATGGTGAGTTTCATTCTATCTAATTACAACTCTGCCGTGTTTGCTGCCATCTGCTGGTGAACCAGGCACATTAAATGAACAGTTACATAACATTATTATAAAAGCGCAGTGTTGAGGAACCTGGAAATAAATATATAGGTGACATACAGGTTAGACCATAAAAGGGGTGTTACACAGACTGCAAAACATCCAACGGTCTTGTTCATGAGTAGTGTTGATCACGAATATTCGAATTGCGAATTTTAATCACAAATATCGGCACTTCAAGAATTCGCGAATATTTAGAATATCTCCAAATATATTAGTAATCGTACCAGTCTATGCAAATTTTTATGCAAATGTTTTAATACAAACTTTCGCAATCAAGAAAATAATGCCTGAAGATCAGGAATTCGCGAATATATGGCAAATATTCGTGAAATATCGCAAATTCGAATACTGCCGCTCATCACTATTCATGAGCACTTACAGTGATAACAGAAATATTAGAGATGAGGTATGATGGCAGACACTCACAGCAACATGCACAAACATACATGTGGCAGAATTTACACATATATGGATGTCCTACACTTAAGGCTTAATGCACGCGACCGTATGGCTTTTTCAGTATTTTGCGGTCCACAAAAAACGGATCCACAAAAAATATGCATGACGTCCGTGTGCATTCCATTTTTTGCGGAACGGAACAGCTGGCCACTGATAGCACAGTACTGTCCTTGTCCGTTATGCAGACAATAATAGGACATGTTCTATCTTTGAACGGGGAAACGGAAGGCAAACGGAGTACCTTCCATTTTTTGGGCGGATCCATTGAAATAAATGTTTCCGTATACGGAACACAAAGAACAGAAACGGGAAAAAAACACGTTTGTGTGCATGAGCCCTAAGTCAGTCAGAAACGAGACACACGCAGCGCACACCAATCAATCATTGGACACTTAAACTTGGACAAAGTAAACTTATATATGGCTCACACGCCACTGATGCACATACTGTCACATACTGCACATACACCACTGATACATAGAACATGTATAGCACACACCAATCACACATAGGAAACACGCAATGCACACATTAAGACATTTATGCCTAACCCTTTAAATCCTCCACCACCAGTATCTCTTTATATGGCAGCGGTGATGCCTGTAAATACTGAATATCGTCACTGCCGCCATGTAAACCATACGTGTCCATGCTGGAGAATGGGACGCACTGTGCAAAATGTTTCAGTCATAAGTCCAACCCCCTTTGCAGGTCATAACCTTTAACAAAGCCCAAGAAAAGGTGCTAAAGGAGCAATGTGAGCAAAGAGCACAAACGGAGGGTCATAACTAAAACAGAGGCATTAAGGTCACATGAGGCAGGGTAATAGTGGGGATCCTGGAGCAGGGGTAACTGGAGAAGAGGCAATATTAGCAGTATATTTAGAGTGGGGGTGCACCTAAAGCAGAGGCATTGGGGGGACCTAGGGCAGAGTCCCCCCCCCAATGCCACTCTGAACTCTGCAGAGAGCGGCACACATACACAGATCTGAGTCTACTATAAACAAATCCCCTATTTCCCCCTTACAGTCTCCTACAGCTGACTGCCGTCACACATCTTAGAAATCAGCCCAGCACGGCAGAGCAGTCCTTCTCTCCAGCAGCCACAGTTTTCTGACAGCAGGGAGGGCAGGAGGATGGCCAGACATGTTCTCTCCTCCTTCACTGCCAGCAGCCCGGGAGGTTTAGAAGATACTGTGGGGCCTCCTGTACAATGTACACCAGTAGGAGGCTGCATCACTGTGCGATACTGCCACCTAGTGGCTACAATAATTATTTCTCCTGAGAAACAAGAGAAATAATTACTCCTCCATCTTATCTCGGGGCGCAGGAGACTGGGAGCCCACCAAAGCATCTCCCGCCTCGCCGGTGGACAAGTCCGAGCCTGGGTGGGGGTCTGACTGCTACAGATCAGCTTTGTGAATAGTCTTCATCTGTGTCATAGCCTATTTGCAGTTCAGTCCCATTCAAGTGAAAAGACCTGAGCTTCAGTTCCAAACATGGCCACTATATAATGGACGACGCTGTGCTTGGTAATCTGTTAGAAGGCCACACAAACGGCTGATTGGCGAGGGTGCCGGACGGCGACTGATTAGATATTGATGCCTTTAATATACTACTCTTGGAAAACGGCTTTACGAACTGATGGACACGGCTGTGACCGGCCTAGAAGACACAGTTTATGTGTCGGCCACATCTTCCAGGCTGACTGCAGCTTCCTGACCTGAACTGACTGTATCACAGTAATTTATGATAGTTCATATCTGATAGCGGTCAGGTGAGTACAGTCCATTATTCTCATGATCTGATCTCAACTGAATCAATTACTATGACACGGTCATTTCGAGTCAGATGTACTGTGGTGACACATGGACCGTGTTCCTAGGCCGATCGCGGTCGTGTAAAATTATGACCCATTAGAGGTGCTGAGCAGATTTCACCCTCTCAGATCCACATTGTGTAAATTTTGCCTCTTCCCGGTGTTCTGCATTCAGAGAATTGTTGCGTTCTTTTCCGTCATTATCACTATCACTATGGCCGGCCATGTTCGCAGCTTACAAGGAACCTGATCTGCTTACAAATCAACAGCGAGAAGCCGATCTTGGACGTCTTGCCTGAAAGGTTCTTAATAAAGCCTTCTTAATAAAGACTGTGACTGCCGTCTACCTTGTGGAAGCAAATTACACGATCTCTGCAGAATATTTTATATGTTTTGTCATAATGAACCTGGAGACAGAATGACAACATGGTGCAAACATCCCGGAAATATCGTGTCCATAACAGAACTGGCATAAATGTCTGCACACAATCCCGTATCCTGATGATGTCATATGTGAGGCCCACCTGTACGCGAAACGTCACTGGACTTCTCCCATTAACCAAAATGTAAATAAGACTCCACCAGCAGAATAGTGAGTGCAGCTCTGGAGTGTAATACAGGATGTAACTCAGGATCAGTACAGGATAAGTAATGTAATGTATATACACAGTGACTACACCAGCAGAATAGTGAGTGCAGCTCTGGAGTATAATACAGGATGTAACTCAGGATCAGCACAGGATAAGTAATGTATGTACACTGTGACTGCACCAGCAGAATAGTGAGTGCAGCTCTGGAGTATAATACAGGATGTAACTCAGGATCAGTACAGGATAAGTAATGTATGTACACAGTGACTGCACCAGCAGAATAGTGAGTGCAGCTCTGGAGTATAATACAGGATGTAACTCAGGATCAGTACAGGATAAGTAATGTATGTACACAGTGACTGCACCAGCAGAATAGTGAGTGCAGCTCTGGAGTATAATACAGGATGTAACTCAGGATCAGTACAGGATAAGTAATGTATGTACACAGTGACTGCACCAGCAGAATAGTGAGTGCAGCTCTGGAGTATAATACAGGATGTAACTCAGGATCAGTACAGGATAAGTAATGTAATGTATGTACACAGTGACTGCACCAGCAGAATAGTGAGTGCAGCTCTGGAGTATAATACAGGCTGTAACTCAGGATCAGTACAGGATAAGTAATGTAATGTATGTACAGTGACTGCACCAGCAGAATAGTGAGTGCAGCTCTGGAGTATAATACAGGATGTAACTCAGGATCAGTACAGGATAAGTAATGTATGTACACAGTGACTGCACCAGCAGAATAGTGAGTGCAGCTCTGGAGTATAATACAGGATGTAACTCAGGATCAGTACAGGATAAGTAATGTATGTACAGAGTGATTCCACCAGCAGAATAGTGAGTGCAGCTCTGGGGTATAATACAGGATGTAACTCAGGATCAGCACAGGATAAGTAATGTAATGTATGTGCACAATGACTCCACCAGCAGAATAGTGAGTGCAGCTCTGGAGTATAATACAGGATGTAACTCAGGATCAGTACAGGATAAGTAATGTAATGTATGTACAGTGACTCCACCAGCAGAATAGCGAGTGAAGCTCTGGAGTATAATACAGGATGTAACTCAGGATCAGTACAGGATATGTAATGTATGTACAGTGACTCCACCAGCAGAATAGCGAGTGCAGCTCTGGAGTATAATACAGGATGTAACTCAGGATCAGTACAGGATATGTAATGTAATGCATGTACACAGCGACTCCACCAGCAGAATAGCGAGTGAAGCTCTGGAGTATAATGCAGGATATAACCCATGGATTAGTACAGGATAAGTAAATGTCACCCTAAAACTGTGGTTAAAAATGCAAGAATTCCATGTCATACTTAAAAAGCCAAGCAAAAGACATAGTTTGGCAGAGGTCACATGGTGGTCTCCAAAGCCACGCTAAGTATGGCCCTGCAGTATTTTATTTGTGGCACCTGATTTTAAGGCAATTCAAGAGAAAATAAACATCCTCAGTTGTCGCTGTTTTCAGGACTTTCATATCATCCTGTACTTCTCTATTCAATGAATTCATTAATAAATGATTAAGCTGCGGCGCTTTCTCGACTATGAATATGCAAATCTCACATCTAATTAGGTTTGCCAAGGGAATTTGAGGAATCCAAGTTTGTTTGCAATGTAATAAACAACAACAAATTCACTGCCTTGAAGGTAATCAGGATTTCTCTGGGAAAGCTGCAGCTTTATCCACAATATATGGTGTATTCAGATAGTGCGGTTAACCCCTCCACTATCACTCCCACCACCACCACCACCACCACCACCAAAAAAACACAAACACAAAAAAACAAGTGTTTCACAATTTTCAGAAGAAACACATGTATTTGTGGCACGCCTGTCACGGTCCCTCCCATGACAGAGGTGAGAAGTTCTGAGAGACTGGCGTCACGTGAGGGTATCTGACAGTTTCTCTGTTTTCATCTTGCAGTGTTGTTGTTTGGTAATGACCACACCTCTTGTCAAGTGCAGCTTGTGGTTATTACTGAGGCTATTTAGTTCTGACTCACACTGCTTACCATGCGGTTGATATTTCCTGCTGGAGTTGGTTGAGCTGGTGTGTTGTTCCTTTGGATCTCCTGCTTCTCCATTCTTCTTTAAGCTAAGTGCATTTTGTTTTGCATTTTGTTGTTCGCTTGTGTGTGTTGTTGTCTAGGCCTCAGGGAGATGCTGGTTCTTTTATCTGGGGAGGAAGCAGTAACCTTATTCCCTGCCACCACTCCTAGGGCTTTCCAGGGTCTCCAGGGCTAAGGTTCTGGTGTATGAGTACTCCCACCTTCAGGGTCTACTCATACTGGCAGGAGTCATGGAGTGGTCTAGGGATTCCTAAGAGGTCACCATCCCTCTCCCTTAGCTTTGAGGCCTAGACTCCGGTCTATTCCTTCTGTGTGTTATCTGGTGTTATCCCCTCCCCATTACCCGTGATAACGCCACAATGGGGTGTACCCTAAATCTCCAGTCTCAGTGTACTGATCCTTTTGGATTTATATCTGTCACCACAATGTTGAACTACTCCAGTACTTCATGACTATTACAGCATATAAGGAGTCCAGATCACTTTTTTTTTTCCCCACTGCCCCCCGTCCCACTGTTAGTGCTCAAAGCTGCACTGACATACCTTGTCAGGACTGCTGTGCACAAGCACAGGGGTCCTCTCCATTATGTCAGAATGGCACAACAGTCCAGTCTGTGTATTTCAATACAACTATCTCTGCACACCCTATATCAGTGGTCAGCAACCTTCGGCACTCCAGCTTCTGTGAAACTACAACTCCCAGCATGCACATTTTCTTGTCTGTTTTTTTTAACTCCCATGGAAGTGAAAGGAGGATTCTGGGAGTTGTAGTTTCAGAACAGCTGAAGTGCCGGAGGTTGCTGATCTTTACCCTATACCCATGTCCCTGCCTTGTGTGTGACGCTAATTATTTGGTATTTTGTATGGAGATCTTTTTGCACACACATGTGCCACCAGATGTGCAATGCAGTTGCTCCCAAAGAAGTTGTGCTGTAAGGGTACTTTACAAGAAATAATTGGCATTTGAGATAATTAAAGGATATGTAAAAATTCAGGGGCAATTTTGTTTTATGATTGCATTTTACTCATTTTGGGCTAAAAAATATTTTTCAATTGGTCTTTATTAAAAATATTGAGCTGTTTTGTCACAAAGTGTTAAATGGGTTGTCATCCTCTTTTTCACCCAGGCAGCCCCTCTGAGATGAGCATCGGGGATGCTCTCCCTTGCCCTGTGCTGTCAAGGACGACTTTCTTTATCGCAGTGGGGAATGCAGTGTTCCACTTATGTGTGTAAGGGCCACTCCAAATTGCTATATGCCCTTTCATGTCATTGCACTAATTACTGTATTTCCTTTGGTTAATGCCGCTAAATTCCTACTACAGGATATTTAAATGCATTACACACTACCAACACTAGAGGTCACTATAACATGATTTATATAGGTCAGCCACAGGAAGTTAGATAGGAGAGGAGTTGAGGGAGGAGAGAAGAGTGAGGAGTCTAGGAGACAGACTTATCTCTGTTTTCCTGGGCCTTGCCCAGGAGTTAAGCTACTTGAACTTTTGGAATCCAGAAGCAGGACTTAGTAATCCTGCATTGTAAAGTCACGGCCAGACACTACTTGGACTATAGTTCAGACAACCTTTACAAAGAATAGAGCAGAGAGTTTGCCTGCCGTGAGGGAGACCGCCCTTGGGTTGTATACTATTAGTACCAGAGGATCCATATTTTTGCAAGACTAAAAAGCCTGAGCAAGATCAGGAACCAAGTAGAGTATCATCACCACTCCTGCATAGGTTGAGTTGGAACCTACATACAACACCTCACAGAGCCTGCTAATTGGGATTTGCAGCTTTATCATCTTTGCCAACTTCATGAAATACAAAGTGCTGCTATCAAATGCTATTTACTGCCAGACTACAACTGTCAAGCAAAGTTCCTGTTTGGATCAAATACTGCCTCTCTAATCATTTCATATCATCTCCTTATTGCATCTTGCGATGCTGGTGTCACGAACACAGGGGCCCAGCTGCCAAAACACCCTAAGCATACCCATTACCATCAAGGGCACCTCAACTTACAAAAAGGAAGCAGTTGATAATAATTTGAATGAATAAAGGTTGTCTATATGCATTTGGAGGTGTTCCTTGTTGAATGGATAGTGCAGTAGCAGAGTTAGGGGTGCCCTAAGTGCTAATGCTAGGTCCCCCGGGCATAACCATGTATTGCTGCTCTCTGGAAAGGATGGTACAGTGTAAATAAGTCCAGAGAGCCAGGGCCTGCAGTAAACCGGTGTGATTCTTTACTGGAGGAACTCAAGTGCAAAACAATACAAGCGAGGCACTGATCTGGCTTCTCCAGTCGTCTCCTCTCTGGCAGAAGAAGGGTTTGATGCTAAGGAAGACTTTAGCTAGCTGTCCCTGTCTCTCACAAGGCTGGCTCTCTGGTCAAAAAGCTGGTGATCCACGGTCTGTAGCAGAGTATTCCTGTCTCTGTGTCTTCTTCTGGTCACTTGTGCAGTTTGGCAGAGCATCTCTTACTAACCACTGGCCCCTATCTGGAGACAAATAGGGGCTCTGATTGCTCTTCTTATATACAGTTTCTAGCTGAACTAGAACCTTCTAGTGGGAGGAGTTCAGCATAAACAGATGTAATCTTACAATTTCAGCCTGTCATAGCGTTGGAAAGAGTTTCACTGCAAGTCTATGGGAGAGACTAAACAGTTTTTCCAGACATAAACAAGTCTTTAGACATAAACAACAGAGCAGCTAAACCAGATAGTCAGAAGGTCTGTGTGTCTGTTAATTTCCCTCCAAAACTTGGCTTAAGGTTTCTCAGTATTAGCTGGCTGTGCATTAACCCTTTCCCCGGTGCAATGCAGCTGTAGTGTAATAGTGCAAATGAACAGGACATATTACAATAAACATATAAAATACTGTTCACCTATATAAAGAGCATACAACAGAATAATTCACAGTGTAAGTTAATCCTTTAATGTGCAACAAAGTAGGGAGATAATGACTTTGCATAGTGCACAAATGTCCGTCCAAAGTACCCTTGCGTCAGAGCCCTACAGTAGAGCCTACATTCTTGTGATTTGGGACTGAAATGTTGGTAATTATGCGTAATATGGCCATATGCCTGAGGTTTTAATGGTGCTAAAAAATTTTTTGTTACATCAGTATTTCTTCAGCCATCCCACTAGAGATGAGCGAATTTCATATTTTGAAATTCGTTCACACTTCGCTTGAGGGTAACAGGTGAATTGCGTTATGGATTCCGTTACCACGGACCATAGCGCAATTCTATGATCGAATGCATATTGGAATGCCCTTAAAGGCATTCCGTTATTCATTCCGTCATAATAAAAGTCTATGGGCTGCAGAACAAATCCTTCCCGTTTCCGTTATGCTGGGGTCCGTCATAGAGTTGCGTTATGGACCGTGGTAACAGAATCTATAACGCAATTCACCTTTTACCAACAAACGAATTTCATAAGCAGAAATTCTCTCATCTCTACACCCCGCTATCACTGGTGAATGTACGAGACGTAATACTTTTTATGAATTGTCTGAACGCACAACATCCCACGACTATTTGTCTTTTTTAAAGGTCTCTCCAATTTCCATCCTCCTACGTTACATTTCTTTGTTCGCTGCCCCCTCTATTTGCACTGTACAGTGTCGTCACTTATTTCACTATGTACTGATTAACCAAGCAATCACGTCCTATATGGGGGAAGTAAAGATTAGGAGCAGATGCACTGATTCTATATAGAAGCGTCTCGCCTGGTGATGACGTTATAACAGACGTGCTTCTTCCACCCTCGTGTAGGTACAGCTGGGACAGATCACACAGAGGAGCAGATAGTATGCTCACCTCTATTGTTTAGTGGGGCAGTGACGCAGATATAGAGTTGCAGCGGGCCCTTATTCGAGAGGGGTCCTTAGGCTTCTGAAGGCACACTATTAATATATGTGGGTGGCGTGGAGGCCTAATGATTTATCATA
The DNA here is from genome assembly GCA_033119425.1 of Bufotes viridis. Classification (NCBI taxonomy): domain Eukaryota; kingdom Metazoa; phylum Chordata; class Amphibia; order Anura; family Bufonidae; genus Bufotes; species Bufotes viridis. The sequence continues at coordinate 20,414 of JAKVIS010001366.1, forward strand.
CTAATTGTACAGTGATAGAAATATGCTATCTCACTAAGCTAATTAACATTTCTATACTGTACATAATGTATGTAATCCAGGGCCGGCCCATGAGCAATAGACTTGTGGAACCCATTGAACCCAAAGGGGTGGAACTTGTCCTTTAAATTGTGCTGAGCTCCCCTCTGGTGTTATCTGTGCGCTACTTGTGTGTTACCTTCATGTCCCTTTGGTCCTGTGCCGTTCACGGTTAGCTACTTATTTGTCCACCGCCCCCCCACCAATCCTGTTGGTCATCCCTCTGTACTTTAGTGCCATCGAAGAGAGAGTTGTGGCCTTGGCTATGAAGAGGAAGCACAGATACCATGCACCATGGTATCGGTGCCCTGACACACAGGGGTGGAGGAGAACTTCCCGTATCATGTAGAGGTGGGGGAAGCCACAGACCAAAACTCAGGGCAGCAAGCAGTAAGCGTGGTCGAGAAGAATGGCGACTATGTAGGCTGATGTCTCACATAGAATTTTTTTTTTTTTAGGGGTTTTGAAGTGTATTTGGCTGGTATTTTATACTGCATAAACTGTCAACTTGGCTGAAAGTCTATGGGAATTATTAAACGTGTTTTTTCACCCTTGTGCTGCATTTTTTGCTTTGAGTGTTGGTTTTTTTCTTCCCCTCATTGTCTGGCATTTTCATCCCATAGACATTTACAATTTTTTTTTTTCCTATGAGATCCGGCAGGCTGCTCTGTGCCGGAACAGCCGGCCGTATCACGTTGACGGAGATGTGAATGAGGCCTTATAGCCCCATTAACTTCAATTGGTTCTAAAACCGGATATCGCACGGCTGTTTCTCACTGCCTTGTGAATGTAGTCAACCAATAGTTAGTATAGAATCGGAGAAAAGTGTCTTTCCCTGCCCCACATTTATCATCCAGCCTGAACCCCCGTGATACATCTGGTGCAGGTCTAGACAGCTGGTCTAAGCCTATGCCATCTTTTTTACGATTAGTACATCTGGGCCTATGTGTGGCAGCATCATCATGCAGCGGGCCCGGATCTGCCCGCTTTGCTGGATACTGACGGTGGCCCTGATGTATAAGTGATAGAACTTGACTATTCAAGGGGCCCAATGCCTTCATGTTGGGAGCAGATGACCGTGATGACTTGTCCTACTCCAACGCTTGCAATGTCTTTTACATCGCACTGCAAACACAAGCAACAGGTGAATTGCACTTTTATGAGATATAACATTACAGAAAATCATCAGTGTAAAGCCTCATTCACACCGTGATTCATGGACGTGTACTGTATGTGTTCTCCATGGACAGCATACATACTGATTCATTTTAATGTGTGCATTCACACGTCCATGTTTTACCACGGTCTGTGGGTCCGTGTTGTTTTTAGCACAGATGCATGCTCTATGTTATCCATGTTCACAGATCCATCACGATCATTATAGTCTATGGGTCCATGAAAAACAGGGATGCCATCCGTGTTTCACGGACCATTAGGAGGAGATACTATAAAAATTAATTTTAATCTGTTCAGTGTCCACAAAACACAGGTGACAAGTGGAGAGCAAAAAACAGACACACAGAGCAAACACGGATCCTTTACGGACATCTTCACGGATGCATCACTGACTATCTTTTCACGGATTTCATCACGGACATGGACGGCATAAAAACTGCATGCCAATGTACGCACAGTCTTGGGCCTCTTGCACACGACAGTATTTTGCGGACCGTATACTGGCCGTTTTTTCAGTTCAGTATACTGACAGTATACTGAACCATTCACTTCAATGGGTCTGCAAAAAATACTGAAGTGTCTCTGTATGCCTTCCGTTTCCGTTTTTCCGTTCCGTTTAAATATAGAACATGTCCTATTCTTGTCCGCAAATCACGTTCAGTGGCTCCATTCAAGTCAATGGGTCCACAAAAAAAACGGAAGCATACGGAAGTGCATCCGTATGTCTTCCGTATCCATTCCGTTTTTTGCGGAACCATCTATTGAAAATTTTAAGACTAGCCCAATTTTTTCTATGTTATTACTCTATACTGTATATGTTATACGGAAAAACGGAACCGAAACGGAAACACAACGGAAGCAAAACGGAAAAACGGATCTGAAAAAAACGGACCGCAAAACACTGAAAAAGCCATACGGTCGTGTGCAAGAGGCCTGAATGTGATCACATGAAATATCCATGGGGTGTATCTGCAATGCATACTTCTGATTAAGATTGCAAAAAATCCATCAGTTCAATTTTTTTCTGATTTCTGATCAATACAAGTACAATTTTAATATGTTTACCTCCAACTGTTTTTTAACATCAGAAATTAGACTGTAAAACCCATGCAATCTCAAATAAAATAGCATGCAGTGTAAGGACTGCATGTGACTTTGCATTGCAGTCGGGTTAGGGCTTATGCACACGACCGGATGTATTTTGAGGTCTGCAAAAAAAAAGAAAAAATGACATCCATGTGACGTCTGTGTTACATCCTTTTTTTTTTGCCGATCCATTGTAACAATGCCTGTCCCTATCCGCAAAATGGACAAGAATAGGACATGTTCTATTTTTTTTGTGGAACGGACTTGCGGACATACGGATACGGAATGCATTTCTTTTTTTTGCGGCACCATTGAAATGAATGGTTCCGCATACGGGCCGCAAAAAAACAAAAACAAAAATGAATGGAGGCAGACAAAAAATACCTTTGTGTGCGTGAGATCTTAAGCTGTGAATTCCCAGCACGGTCGCTCATCATTGAAATTAAAGGGTTTTCCCATCTCAGACAATGGGGGCATATCGCTCCCATTGTCTGATAGGTGTGGGACCCGCACCTACAACGAGAACGAAGCGTGGAGCGCCGTGGCTGGAGGACCCTGGATTTCCTGGGGTCCGTCCACCACCAAGCGCTGCTCCCATGGAAGCGAATAGGAACGCACCGCACATGCTCCCATTCATTTCTATGGGGCAGACGGAAATAGCCGAGCCAGTGCTCGGCTATTTTCGGCGGCCTCATAGAAATAAATGGAGGGCGGCTGCACATGCGCAGAGTGCCCTCTGTTCATTTCCCTGCTCCGTTCTCATTGTAGGTGGGACCCGCTTCTAGCGATATGCCCCCATTGTCTGAGATGGGAAAACCCCTTTAATTAATGAAAATTCTCACTTGGAAATAACCCATGCAACCGTGCATGCATGACTCATGGGTGGGATCGTTGGGAATCCCAGCAACCAGATGTCCGCGATCAGTGCTCCAATGACATATGCTTTATACTTATAGTACTATACGGTATAGTATAGCATCACATAGCAGTAGCATATGCACCATCTGACGTATTGTAAAGGTCACCTTCAGGTAAAACCTTTGTCATGGAAAAAGCGCTATGTCATCCCACCTGCTTCCCATGTTACACGGTGCGTGTGCCAGGAGGGGGCCCTGACCTATGAGGCTCTACAGACCGTCCTAGATGTGCACAGATTGGTAATGGCAGATGAATAATAAGCATCCTCAGTGACAGACTCCAGTGTAATGCGGCATTAACCCCCTGCCTGATGCAAGCAACTGCAAACCACCATCCGGAGAACAGCTTCAACCCTTTCCAGCACTCAACTGGTTAACCCCATTCTGTCTCTGCAGCTGCATGAATGGGATGTTCCACTTCAGTAAAACATGAATGAAACCCAGGGGGGGATCTATTCACTGACACTCACTGAATGCAGTAGCCTGCAGGTGTGATGAGGGCGGCTGCATTGAAAACCATTGCATTGCATTGGGTAACGTATGTCTTAATTAATCTATAGGATGAAACTCCACGTATAGCTGCGCACCTGCCTGGATGAGTTCATGCAGTTCCCCCTATACATGGGATGTGAGATGGCGCTGTTCCTCCCTGGGTTTTTGTAAAAGGATGATGTACCTCCTTGCAGTTTGTATTTCAGCGCTGACCGACCTCTCCAGGTAAGTGACACTGGGCACTGAATGTATATGGGGGGAGACGCAGGTAAAGCTGGAAGGGCTGCGATCTGTATAGGAGCACATGGAGGAGGCACTAGTGTCACTTAGAGGGCTGCTCCTGTGCCTCATGTCAGGAAATCTCTGTGGATTATACCCACTAGGGGGGCTGTATAATCACTGCCGCCTCAGCAGGCGCTCCTCTCGCTAAAAGGATACAATATGGGATCACAGTGTAATGTACAGCCGTACAATATATGATCACAGTGTAATGGACAGCCGTACAATATATGATCACAGTGTAATGTACAGCCGTACAATATGGGATCACACTGCAATGGACAGCCGTACAATATATGATCATAGTGTAATGTATAGGTGCACAATATATGATCGCAGTGTAATGGACAGCCGTACAATATATCATCACAGTGTAATGGACAGCCGTACAATAAAGGATCCCAGTGTAATGGACAGCCGTACAATATATGATCACAGTGTAATGGACAGCCGTACAATATATGATCACAGTGTAATGGACAGCCGTACAATAAAGGATCCCAGTGTAATGGACAGCCGTACAATAAAGGATCCCAGTGTAATGGACAGCCGTACAATAAAGGATCCCAGTGTAATGGACAGCCGTACAATATGGGATCACACTGTAATGGACAGCCGTACAATATATGATCATAGTGTAATGTATAGGTGCACAATATATGATCCCAGTGTAATGGACAGCCGTACAATATGGGATCACACTGTAATGGACAGCCGTACAATAAAGGATCCCAGTGTAATGGACAGCCGTACAATATGGGATCACACTGTAATGGACAGCCGTACAATATATGAACACAGTGTAATGGACAGCCGTACAATATATGATCACAGTGTAATGGACAGCCGTACAATATGGGATCACACTGTAATGGACAGCCGTACAATATATGATCATAGTGTAATGTATAGGTGTACAATATGGGATCACAGTGTAATGTACAGCCATACAATATATAATCATAGTGTAATGTATAGCTGTTCAATATACAATTACAATGTAATATACAGCTGTACAATATATGATCACAGTGTAATGGACAGCCGTACAATATGGGATCACAGTGTAATGTATACCTGTTCAATATACAATTACAATGTAATGGACAGCGGTACAATATATGATCACAGTGTAATGTATAGCTGTTCAATATACAATTACAATGTAATGGACAGCCGTACAATATATGATCACAGTATAATGGACAGCTATACAATATATGATCACAGTGTAATGGACAGCTATACAATATATGATCACAGTATAATGGACAGCTATACAATATATGATCACAGTGTAATGGACAGCCATACAATATATGATCACAGTGTAATGGACAGCCGTACAATATATGATCACAGTGTAATGGACAGCCGTACAATATATGTACACAGTGTAATGTATAGGTGTACAATATAGGATCACAGTGTAATGTACAGCCGTACAATATGGGATCACAGTGTAATGTACAGCCGTACAATATATGATCACAGTGTAATGGACAGCCGTACAATATATGATCACAGTGTAATGTACAGCTGTACAATATATGATCACACTGTAATGGACAGCCGTACAATATATGATCACAGTGTAATGGACAGCCATACATTATATGATCACAGTGTAATGGACAGCCATACAATATATGATCACACTGTAATGTACAGCTGTACAATATATGATCACACTGTAATGGACAGCCGTACAATATATGAACACAGTGTAATGTATAGCTGTTCAATATACAATTACAATGTAATGTTCAGTCGTACAATATGGGATCACAGTGTATTGTACAGCCGTACAATATATGATCACAGTGTAATGGACAGCCGTACAATATATGATCACAGTGTAATGGACAGCCGTACAATATATGATCACAGTGTAATGGACAGCCATACAATATATGATCACACTGTAATGGACAGCCATACAATATATGATCACAGTGTAATGTACAGCCGTACAATATATGATCACAGTGTAATGGACAGCCGTACAATATATGATCACAGTGTAATGGACAGCCATACAATATATGATCACACTGTAATGTACAGCCGTACAATATGGGATCGCAGTGTAATGTATAGGTGTGAAATATCACAGTGTAATGTAAAATATGATTACAGGGTAATGTATAGCTGTAGAATATATGATCCCAATGTAATGTACAGCCGAACAATATATGACATTGGATCCGTTTGTAAATGATCCGTTTGTAATTTGTTATCCAAAATGGTTTCTTTTTACAATATAACTCATCCAATAAAGAAAGAGCCCTCATAAGGCTGAGGCTACATTCACACGAACGAATTGTTTCCGTCTCCGTTCTGTCTCTTTTTGCGGATTGGATGAGGACCCATTCATTTTAATGGGCCTGCATAAAAAGGGGGAAAGCACACCGTGTGATGTCCGCATCAGTAAGTCCGTTCTGTAGCCCCATAAAAAATATAAAGCATGTCCTATTCTTGTCCGTTTTGCGGACAAGGACAGGCATTGTTGCAATGGATCTGCAAAAAAAAATGGATGCAACACGGATGTCACATGGACGCCATCCGTATTTTTTGCGGATCCACATTTAGCGGACCGCAAAATATGTACGGTCATGTGAATGTAGCCTATGAAATGCAGAGATAAAAAACAGGCCAAGTAAGGAATTAAGGCTTTCTGTCTCCCACTTAAAAAAGTTAACTTTTTTTTTTAAAACAATAAAAAAAGATAAATGGTACTTTCCAAGAGGATGAAAAACATGGACCTAGCCTAAAGTGTCATTTTTGTCACAATTTTTTTTTTTTTTTAGTTGCTGGTGATTTTTTCAGAGTTTTTGTTTTCATATTCAAAACTTTTATAATATAAATTATTAAATATTAATATAATACAATGAAATACAGAGACACATAGGAAAGGAGTGCAAGGTACTCCATTCCAGTTATAACTTGAAAGATGGAGTAGCCTGTCTTCATATCAGATACCTGTATGGTAGACCGGAAAGGAAGGAACAAGATAACAGTAAGGAGGAAAGATAAGAGAAAAGCAGATGAAGTGGAAGAAAAAAGGGGGTCCAAGGGGGTGTGTCCCTCAGGGTTTGATAGAGAGGTAGCGGGCAGAGGAACAAAATGAATCCCAAGCAGCCCAGGTACGTATAAATTTAGAATTGTCTACAGGAGTACGTGCATGGAGCTCCTCCATCCATTGGATTGAGGCTATTTCTTCGAACCACTCTTCTAAACTAGAGGGAATTGTTGAGCGCCAATAACGGAGAATGACTGTTGTGGCTGCTTATAATAAGTAGCAAGCGATAGATTTTTTGTTAAAGGTAGGAATAGATGTATCAAACATAGAGCAGGAACATTCCGTGTTGTTTAGGGACAGGAGCCCCAGTAACCGCTCTGATTACCATTAAGAGAGGTGGGCCGCTCCACCAAATGGGGAAAATGATGCCTTCTGCTGTGCCACATCTCCAACATGAGGGTGATGCAGTTGGCAACCAGCGATGGAGAAGAGTAGGTACTCTATACCCTCGGGAAACTACTTTATAACGTGTCTCTTGAGCTTTAGTTGCTATAGAGGCCTGGTGAGATAGAAAGAGGCATTTCGACCGTTGAGTCTTAGAGAATTGTTTTCCTAACGCTGTTTCCCGTGCTTGACAAAATGGTGGGAGAGACGAATCCCGTTTCTCTAATGACCGTTTATAAGTGAAAGAAATGGCATGCGAGGATGGGGAGAGAGGCATAGACGCTCAGATGGTGATATCGGGCGTGTAAGGTCAGCGTTCTTCCAGATAGATGAGTAGAAATGATAGATTTGGGAATATTTGGAGTCGAAGGGGCAACATTGGGCAGTAGGGATGAGAAGGGTTTAAGGGAAGGTGCAGATAATATGTGATGAAGGAAAAGCCGTCTGGGATCTATGTCCACTAAAAACGAAGAAGAGGTGAGGCCGGGTGGGAATGCAGGGTTGTCTGTAATCTGAAGTAGGGGTCCTCTCTTATGTATCAGAGACTCAGACTAGCTAAGGTGTGTTAGAATTTACAATCAGGAAGGCCAACCCCACCCGCATCCCTCGGACGCAAGAGGATCTCGCATTTAATCCTGGGTTTCCCAGGGGACCAAACAAAGGATCCAAAACAACACTGGATCTGAGTCCAGAATAGAATGCGAATGGATATGTTCTGCAATAGGAAGAGCAATCTAGGGTGCTGAGTCAACTTCAAGATACTGACCCTACCAAGCCATGAAAAATCCTTGCGGTTCCACATGTCTAAATCCATACAAAAGCAGGTCAGGAGCGGCATGAAGCAAATTTTTTTATTTTTTTAGCACAAAAATACCAATTCCATGTGCATGGACAAACAGGTGTCTTTATGTGATGGCTTTTTTTTTTTTTTGGGTCAATAGTGTTTTTTTCCATCATTGTCTGCATTTTTCTCTGAAGTAGCCCCCAAAAAAAAACACATGCAAAATTTTCTCGTTTCCTATTTTTATATATTTTTTTTTCTATTAAAGGGGTTATCGAAGATCTATAATGCCCCCCCTTCCCGGCACCTACGTTGCTTCTGATGCCGGCATGGCCGCCACTGCATCTCTTCATCGTGCAGATGAAAATATCTGGCGTCAGTAGGCAGCCAATAGCAGGCCGTGACGGGAACGAGGATCACCTGTGACGCTAGGGAGGCTTATTCCCTACGCAGCCTGCTATTGGCTAAACCCACGACGCATCAAAAGCGACACAAGTAGGTAGCATTTTTGTGTAGCCGTACAGTGGGCCCATAGAATGAATTTTACTGGTGGCATTCCAATCCGATACTAACCCTCATCATAACTTTCGGCACATGTCATGACCTGGCACAGGATCAGTGATAGTGGAAACCGACATAAAGTCCATCCCATCGTTGCAAAGTAAGGACGGAGGAGGATGCCTCATTTTGGCAACACGGTCAGCTCCTGTCCTCAGGACATGTAGCAATCCAGGGTGCTGTATCCTTTAAAACCATTCTTCATGCACAGCACTTGTGCAGTGCTTTTTCATACAGTGTTCAGGCATTGTAATGCGCTCAGCGCTCTTGGGCAGCAAAGAGACCCAAAAAACCCTGCGGCTGCTCCAATAGGTGTCTGCACTCTGCTGGTCAGAGCCTCAAAAAGATACCACCATTACTGTCACAAACTTGTATGAAATGTGGCATGGGAAGACTAGTCAAAACCACCATGACAGAGGCCTGCAAGGCTCTATTATGTCCACCGTGTGTCAGAGACCTACACAGATATAGTCCCATCTCCATCAAAAGTACTGAACGTTAACTGAAGTTTAGGTTCACCATTCCAATTTTGGATCCTGTGCTGATTACCTACATCATCTGTCTGTTTTTCTGATGTGATAAATGATGTAATTTTGGCTGCAAGCATCCACCACTAGGGGGAGCTGACTGTATATAGATCTATACAACAAGTACTGAATGCAATCGTAACAGTATAAATTCATATGCAACGGTCGTCCCCTAGTGGCGGCTGCGGGGAGTTCCTATGGGAAGCAGAAAGCTGTTCAGCACCAGACCTCCTCCCACCATGGGTTGCGTGCGGTGGTCCGCCCTACGTCTGGATATTTTATCAAGCAAGTAATTAGGCAAGCAATGTTGGGGGGGGGGGGGCCAAGGAGTACACAAAACAGCAGAAATCATAATATTAAGCCACTCTGACAGACGCACAAATCTACAAACCCAACAAGTCCTTTTTATAAAAAGAATCTAGAAATTGATGTTACATCAAAGGAATTCGTCTTCTCTAATTACGCACAGTGACATTTAGTTTGTTAGAAATACTGTATTTGCAGAGAGTAACCTTAAAGGGGTTGGCCGCTTTGTACCTAAATTTCAGTAATGCTGAAGTCCTGTACCTGTGCTGACCGCTGTCAGCGCATGCACAGTAGAAGACAGACACGCCACCTGGAAAAGGCTTGGGATGCTGATGCCTGTTAACATCACTCCCCATGGGATGGAGGGGCGGGGCAACTCCAGAGGCACTGATTCAGCTACACGAAAGTGTCGCAACGCACATGATTGACAGCACCATGTGCGATGTCCGGTCAATCAGCAGGCAGGAGGGAGCGTCTTCATCTGTGGGGACAGACCCTCTCAGGTCAGGAACTCCTGCTAATGAGACTAATTGATTTGTTAGAATAGATTCACTCATCTCTAGTGGGAAATATATAGCAGTGTAAGGCTACTTTCACACTAGCGTTAAACTTTTCCAGCATTGAGTTCCGTCCTCAGGGCTCTATACCGGGAAAAAACGCTTCAGCATGGGCGTAGCTATAGGGGGTGCAGAGGTAGCAGTCGCTACTGGGCCCAGGAGCCTGAGGGGGCCCAAAGACCCTTGTGCTGCGTAAGAAGATACACAAAGCACTGAGGGAAGGGGGGCCCAAGCTGAACTCTTGCACCAGGGCCCATGAGCAGTTAGCTACGCCCCTGCGCTTCAGTTATATCCTAATCCGTTCTGAATGGAGAGAAATCCGTCGGATGCATCAGGATGTCTTCAGTTCAGTCACTGAACGGCGTTTTGGCATGCTGCGGTATTATCTCCGTCCAAAATTCCAGAACACATGCCAGAATGCCGGATTCGGCATTAATTTCCATTGCAATAAATTAGTGCTGGATCCGGCATTAAAAATACCGCAATGACGGATCCGGCATTCCGGTCTGTGCATGTGCAGACCGTTAAAAATGTGAAAAAAATAAATACCGGATCCGTTTTGCCGGATGACACCGGAAAAACGGATCTGGTATTGCAATACATTTTTCTGACTGATCAGGCATTTTTCAGACCTGATCAATCTGGAAAATGCCTTGCCTGATCAGTCAGAAAAAATTACATGCGTTTGCACACGGCAACGGAACTGCCTGGCGGAATCAAACACCGCAAGTGTGAAATAACCCTTATGTGGGCGCTGTCTGGTAGTAGATGGATACTTTTACTGTATGGTAGTTTTATTAAGGCACCAAATGGCAGTATTGTGTGGGCGTTGAATGGCAGTATATGGGTATAAATATTCAGGTGAAAAGTGCATATATATCTTTGGTTTAAATACAAAACTGTCTAAAAACAGGGTTTTTGCATTTAAAGGGCATCTGTTGGTCCCATGTTCATACTGTATGTGTCCTCTAGAAGCAACGGGGGCGTTGCTGTTAAACCTAGAGACTCTGCTCTCTTTGCACTTTGCTTGCAGGCCAGGCGTTTACACTGTCTGGACCTGTCAATCAAAGTGGAGAGGACACGGCAGTTGCAGAGAGAGAAAAGATCCTCTAGGTGTAATGGTAACGCCCCTGTTGCTCCTAGAGGCTCATTTGCATATACTAAAACATCTTTTTTTCAATGATGCGGGCACATATGAACATGGGACCAACACAGATGCCTTCAGCTGCCAAGCGCACACGTAACAGGTCAGCCGGTGTCATAGATACAGATCTGCTGATGCCCTTTAACCTATTGCCCGGGCCTCCAAGTGAAATGATATTGTGATCCATATTTGCTCCCGTTTTTGCTTTTAACCACGTATCAGATTTTCAATCTCCTCAGCCGTGTCTGTAATGGCTGGATTGTTTTCCAGCTTGTGAAGGTTCATCACATAACCATCGAGGTGGGCGAGTCTTGCTTCGTAAGTGAAAACGGAGACTGTATTATTTATTAATGCATAGACCGGTCCTGGGAAACAGAAGAATATCCCGGAATGGGCAGAGGAAATAATAATTCAGGGGGAGATATGAGAGGTTTTTATGGTCATCATGGGGCGTTTATAGAGGACAGGGAGATTTACAGCGGCTGAGTATAGGGCCAATCGCTGGGAATGACTGTTCCTACAAATGCACTTTCCCCTTTATTCCTGTGACGTCAATCGTCTTGCTTGTTTGAGCTGCTTCCCCTGGCAGCTATTTCCACTTCTTATCTTTCAGATGCCCTTTTCCATCTGAGAGGGGCAACATGACCGGCTGTTATGTCACTCGCTGGGTGTCACCCCTCGTCAATGAGGTGTTATCCCTACACAGTCTGACATGGTCCAATCAGTGCTGGTGGGGTCAGAATAGTTAGGCCTCTTTCACACAAACTTTTTTTTTTTAATGCAAGTGTACAGGCCTTTTTTTTGCGTTCTGTATACGGAACCATTCATTTCAATGGGTCTGCAAAAAACCCCCGAAGGTATTCAGTTTCCATATTTCCGTTCCTTTCAAAGATAGAACATGTCCTATTATTGTCCGCATCACGGACAAGGATAATACTGGTCTATTAGGGGCCAGGTGTTCCGTTCTGCAAAAAACAGAATGCACACGGATGTCATCCGTGTTTTTTTTTTTTTTTTTTTTTTGCAGACCGCAAAACCATACGGTCGTGTGAAAGAGGCCTTATAAGTAGTGCTTCTATGAGAGGAATAGCCCAATGTGGTATTCAAAGAGCAGATGATCCAGGACTGTTCATTTATAAAGAAAGGGCTGCCAATGAGCTCTCAACAAGCTCTGCCTCTAATGCCACCAGATGTAAGGCAGCTATCCTATACGTCAGGCATCCTCAAACTGCGGCCCTCCAGCTGTTGCAAAACTACAACTCCCAGCATGCCCGAACAGCCTACAGGTATCAGCCTACCACAGGGCATGATGGGAGTTGTAGTTTTACAACAGCTGGAGGGCCGCAGTTTGAGGATGCCTGCTTTACGTCTATATCCTATATGTTATTTTATGAGAAATCTAAGTATCTACTAAAGTATGTCAGGAGCGGCGATAGGTTTTATTCACAATATGATGAGGATCTTCCATTGCTCATTTGTGTGCAGGAAATCCATGCTTATTATGATGTGATTTTAGAAAATTTGAAACCGAATCTGTGGCTACCTTGACTTGCAGAGCAGAGTTTAAATGCCTTGTATGCGAATTCATGCAATTAGTAATGCAGAGCATAAAATCCATGGCAAACCCGCAGCATTTACGCCATGACTCCCGCAAGAAAATCAACATCATTTGGTGCGGATTTCGCTGCTGCAGATATGCTGCAGATTTTCTGCAGAGGACCCGTCCCATATGGATAAAAGATCTGACCTATACAATGTACAGGAAGAAGAGGGGCTATACAGGCTGAGCCTGACCACAATGTGTTCATGGAGACAAAATCATCATCAGTGGGGGGGCGGGGGAATAATTTTTCACTAAATACCCCTAAATGGATATTAAATGGCTTTCAGATTGATTCACGGTCCTTAATTCTCCAAGCAATCTTCTCCGTCAGCTGTTAGGAGAGTAGGGGATAGAAGCCAACCTCCACTAGATGGCACCAATCATCTAATATTGCCAGTGCCATTCCAAACCAATATTAAAAGAATATATACAGAAAAGGGAGGGAGCTCTTGATTTCATCCGGCTGAGCTGTCTGCAAGAGATGTAGTAATCAAACCTCCTCCAGACCGCAGGAAGACTAGGAGACAAGACGGTGCTCGGGCAAGGTAAGGTCCCTGCTCTCCGTCTGGCGCGTCCACCCTTAGGTGCAGCTGTGATTGACATCCAGGGATTTGACGGAAGATATAATTAGTTTATAATTTGGTCCAGTCGCATCCTGACCTGTGCACTTGCAAGCATTTGGGATTGTAGTATCAGCCAGGGAATCTCACAACAATCAGCTCACAAAATCGTTTTTCTATGTCTCTTTCCTTGCTAAAAACATCAATTTTCCTCTACGTTCTCTAAACTATTCTCAATCTCCCTCAACAGGTGTCCGTGTTATCTCGGTATGTAACTGCTGCCTGTCTCTGCATTTCTACCTGAAGCCTTCTGCATCTTTAGAGCCAATATGCCAGAGCAAAGCAACGATTACCGGGTGGTCGTATTCGGGGCGGCAGGAGTTGGAAAAAGTTCCCTGGTTCTTCGTTTCGTACGAGGAACTTTCAGAGAAACCTATATCCCGACCATAGAAGATACCTACAGGCAGGTCATCAGCTGCGATAAGAACATCTGCACCCTACAGATCACCGACACCACGGGAAGCCATCAGTTCCCCGCCATGCAAAGGTTGTCCATCTCCAAGGGGCATGCTTTTATCTTGGTTTACTCGGTCACCAGTAAACAGTCCATGGAAGAACTTAAGCCGATCTACGACCAGATCTCCCAGATAAAAGGAGATACCCAGAAGATTCCTATCATGCTTGTTGGCAATAAGAGCGATGAGTCGCTAAGGGAGGTCCAGGCTTCTGAAGGGGAAAGCGTGGCCAACAAGTGGAAGTGTTCCTTCATGGAGACCTCCGCCAAACTCAACTACAACGTACAGGAATTGTTCCAAGAACTTTTAAATTTGGAGAAGAGGAGAGCGGTTAGTCTTCAAGTGGCTGGAAAGAAGTCCAGGCAGCAGAAAAAGAAAGATAAGCTGAAAGGCAAATGTTCTATAATGTAAGATGACCTCGGTCAGAAGGACTCCTAGCACTCAGTGCATGAGGCAATCCAGACTTTCCCCCGGCATTAAAACAAAGAAAGCGCTACCTTTTTGGATGGACTACTTTGCGGAAAGTGGTGGCAGGACTTGGTGGTTTACTATATGAACCGTGTATCATTTTTGGAAGCCAAGTTGCCCGCTTGTTCATTGCGCTTCATTTTGCAGCTGCTCATACATTGTTTTTCGCATCTGATCATTAGCTCGGTAATTATGGCAATGGGTCTATGGGCTGTGTCTGTATCTGCGAGATGAGGTTGGTTAGACAGAACTACAGCATCGGTGTAATAGTTGCATGCCAGGCTGATTACGGAAAAGATATGCTGCTTTAAATTAAAAATGTATTAAATGTATTTACGCATTTTGTCTTTTGTCCTTTTTTTTTGCATGCTGTTTTGTTATGTTTGGCGTCTTTAGGTCGTTGCATATTGTCATTCATTCTGCACCAATCCAAGGCTTGAAAAGTCAGCTTGGAGGGATAAATTAAAGCGACAACCAATCTGGTTCTCAATTGGCAGCACCCAGAAGGGTTAACACTTCTCTTGTCCTCAGGGGGTCTCATTGTCAAAGTGGGGGGCTACAGGTGGCTGTACTTCTAAGGTGCCTGCTGCCCATATAGTCCATTGCTATCCTTGGTAACTTCGACTTCCTCGTTACGCTCGAACAAACTCGCATACTTTATTAGTTTGTACTTTTTGATGGCCAGGCATGTCTGTTGCCGCTTATCTCCTGCGGGAAACAAAGGATCAGACAGATTACATTTCAAAATCTGATGTCTACGGCCAGCTGAAGTTGGTGCGTTGCCATACTGCACAATGATCCACAAATGGAGTGTTTCTGGGACAATGAACCAAGTATTTAGGGTCCTTTTTCTTCTCTTCGTGATCCCGAGGGTTCAGCTCCCTTCTCTAGATAGAGTCTGCATATCGGTCCACCGCTCCTTCTAACTTCTATGGGGCTGACCCAGACATTGCTCCC